>QEOT01123066.1:22598-45021 GCA_003123785.1 Pterocarya stenoptera | reverse complement strand
TTTTTTTTTAAATATGTAGATATGTTAAAAAAATGATGTGAACAAAAAAATTTAATCTTTTAAAAAAAGTTCACATCATTCTTTTAACACATCTAAATATTTTTTAAAAAAAAATCACAATATTATTAAATAAAATTTTCTTAACCACTAAATAAATAAAAAAACTCATCGGGAAACTAAAGGGAGCCCAAAACCTATCATTTTCCTTCTAAATTATATGCTTCTACATGATGAATTGCCTCTCTAGAGAGAACAAGTATAAAAGAATAAACAAATATGAATCTTTACTACTTGTAAGGATGCCATTAACACATGATATTTATCACTTAAAAATATATTTTAATAGATATTTATATTTGAAAATCTATGATACTAGATATTTATTATTCTATTATTGATATAGACTCTACAAGTTGGTGGAGATTCTTGTTTCAATGTCATTAAAGTAAAAATAAATAAAATAAAAATACAAATTATTAATTAGTTTTAAAATATAAATGATGTGATATTCTCGTTCTCTACATAATATAATGCCATTAAATTGTTTACATAACCACTTGTTTTTAAAAATATTATATCTTATATTAAAATGAGAGTAACGCATATCAATATTTCATGAGTTTTTTATATTGACTCTTTCAAATAATTGTCGATATTTTCTTAGTTTTATATTAAATAGATTGGTGATTTCTTCGAAAATTTACAAACTTGATCACTTCAATTCTTTAGCATAAGTCTAACATAAGACTTGAAAGGTGAGTAAAATTAAATAAATGAAAGGAGATAAGAAAAGGTAACGAAATATTTAAGAGGAGGGTCCCATCTTACAATAAAATAAAAGAGAAAACCAATATAGTCTTGAATTATCATCATATTTAATTGCAAGGCTGATTAATTGTTAGTTAATCTTCCTTTTCATTACCTCCAATAATCTTATCCCCCCTCTACATCAGCAATGAACTCGTCTCCAGATTAAATCACGTGGATCCCACAAAAATAAATATAATGTGGATGATATAAACAAATTAAATAATAGAAAAATAATTTTTGTAATTGTGGAGTGCATAAGTGTCATACAATCATTTAAAAAAATAAATAAATAAGAGACTCACATGATTTATTTTTAATAATAAATTTTATTTTTTTTAAAACGATTACGTAAAGTTTGGATACTCCACGACAATATATAGTATTACTTTATATAATATAAATACAACTTGCTCGATAGAGTTCCATGCTTTTGCAATATATAATAGGAATATATATATATATTATATTCAGAGAGAACAAAAGAGATTGATAGGCCACCCACCATTCCACGCACGAAGAATGTTACACCTCACATATATATAATATCAATCTGTCAACCCTAAAATGTCTATGTCAAATTTCAATGCTTGTCTATTTCTAACCATCTTTACGTAAATTCTTCTACCATATAATCTTAATCTATGATTCTATATATATATATATATTGAGAATATAATATATATAATTAAAATGATTGAGTTCATAATTATTTTTTATTCGGTTTAAGTTTTGGAAACAAATAATAATTTAGGAAAATGCTATACTTACGAATGAAAAATGCAGACCCTTTTACGCACTAACATGGCAGTCACAGGTGTCACTACTTGTCAGCCTTTTACTAAAAAAAACCAGAATCGAGGGGCATCGGATTAGAAATAGAACTCTCTTGCATCTGCCATCTCAGAAACCTGCAGTTTTTTCTCTTGCACGTTTTAATTGGCTTATTCGATTGATCTCTTATAAATAGTAGTTAAATAATTTATGACTAGTATCTTAAATCATCTATAAATAATAGTAAAATAGTTTATAAATATTAATAAAATAATAATAAATAATAATTAACTGTTTATAAATAGTAGTATAAATAATAGTCTAAGCTTTCAAACACAACCTTAATAAGCAACTATTTAAAATACACAGAAAAACAAGTGAGTGTGAAAGATGGGTTTACTGTGTGTTTTGAATGAGATCTTAAGCCTAATTTGTTTTCAGAAATAAGATAAGATTAAAGTTGAAAAGTTAAATAAAATATTGTTAGAATATATTTTTTAATATTACATTTATTTTAAAATTTAAAAAAATTAAATTATTTATTTTATTTTATATGAAAATTTAAAAAAATTATAATAATAAAATAGAAGGTTTTTAAAATTTAAAATTTTAATCTTAAAAATAAAGAAAGCCTTAGTGAGAATGGGGTTGCAGGAAGGAATCCAAGGCACTGTAATTGAGAGTACCTTTTATTAGCTGGCCCAGAAAAGGCGATCCATCAATTTTCAGCTTCTATTCACTTCCAGCCAGTTTATTCAACATCTGCATATCACTGTTTTTGGTACTGCATGCATCTCATCTGCTTTTACTGTGTAAAGAAGTGATGCATTGACTGCAGCATGCTTGCTTGCTTGCTTCAGCACCAGAAGTGCGTGCCGCATGCACCACTTTATATTATTAGGAGGAATAATGTTAGTATGACTTTTTTCATTTTGTTTATTCATTTGATCCTTCGTATATTTAATTTTTTATTTTTTTATTTTTTTTTTACTTACAAGTTATTGATTAAGAAAGTGACTTAGTGTATTGATTTTTTTTTTAAATATATTAATATGTTCAAGAAATATGAAAAGAAAAAATATAAAAATATAAAATATAAATTTGTCCAGGTGGCATGCTCAGTAGTCAATGCTAGACGGCAGCTTAACATCACTTTTATTAGCATCACCTTTTTATATATTATATATATAAGAATATTTATATATATACTTAAGAGTAATGTCAAGTACAGTCGTTGAGTGCACAAGTACCGCCCAATCGTTTTGTAAAAGAGTAGAGTTTACAATTAAAAAATTAATTTTTTTATGTGAATCTCATGTTTATTCACTTTTTCAAAATGATTGTGCGGCACTTATACACTCACGACTATAAATATCATTTCTCATATATTTATTACATTTTTGTGGTCCACATCGATACCTTTATTGCCTAGAAATAAGATAAATTTTATTTGCAGTCTCCACGTGAGGACTGCATGTGTAGACCCATTGATATAGTTCATTAAATTTAAATGGAGACTGTACGCAGGATTACTCTAAAAATAATGCTATTCTTTATTCTATATTTTATTATTTTTAACACGTGACATGTTATAATTGATGAAAATCTAATCCAAATTTGCAAGAAAAATTACGGATGACAATTTAAAAAAATAGAAATTCCAACTAGGCCTCGTTTGTTTTCGCAGCTGAGATGAGATGAGTTGAGTTAAGATTAAAGTTAAAAGTTGAATAAAATATTCTTAGAATATATTTTCTTTAATATTATTTTTGTTTTGAAATTTGACAAAAGTTGAATTGTTCATTTTATTTTGCGTGAAAATTTGAGAAAATTATAATGATTAAACTGTTTTCAGAAGGATTTAACATAAGAGTTTTATTTCTATTACGATTTTCTTATTTTATTTCTATAAACAAGAATTTTATGTGCAATCTCGCTTTTGCGTAGTACTTGTGCACCCTACTAATGTGATTAACTACGTCACTTTCTTTTAATATAAAATAACTGTTTTGGTCAATTGCATCAGTGAAGTGTGCATAGAGTAAGTAAAAATAACTATATGTAGCAGAACTCTTCAATAAAATAGGGCTTGTAAAATTAATCATTTATAGAGAGAAATTATTTATCATGAAAAGCTCGAGATTTATGATCTCTTAATAGAAAAAAAAAAAAATAGTGATATTTATTTTTATCGTCTTTCTTACTCGAAATCGGGTTAATTTTTATATTATCATGAGTTGTCTGGTTCCATCAAAATTATTCAAAGATAATATATAAATAAATATATATATATATAAAATATAGTGGGGCATTTTCATCATTTAAAGTAATTAGCACAAGGGGTTGTGAATTTCATCAATATCACTATAATAATTTACATCATCAGTCATTTTCAAGCTTTTAAAGGTAGCAAGTACTACTTCAACAAGTTTCTGGCCCTAATTTTCTGAATTTGTTTATTTGCTGCTTAATAATCGAACAAAAAAAGTCCCAATCATGCATGCATATATATGACTAGCTAGTTAGGTGCCGACCAAGTCCTTATGAATTCTCATGTACTCGGAAGAAAAGCATCTCTCTAGTGATTTAACTGATTTTTTATAATGTATTGATGAGATATGATCATGGCCATTTCCATGATATTTCTTTTACATCTATCATGTGTCACACACCATAGCTATTATAATAAAATGCATGTTTATGTGCCTGTGCCTGACTATAAACACCAATATCAGACCATACTATCACGTTGAGATTATAAAATTAAAAAAACAGTTTTGTATTGTTCATAATTACTTACTTCCGAGGGTGAAATTGGTGAAAGGCATAAAACTAGGACCGTTTGAATTGAGAGGAGAGTTGAGATGGTTTATGAATAGTAAAATAAGATATTTTATAAATATTATTTTTTAATAATATTATTATTTTAAGATTTGAAAAAGTAGATTATTTATTATTTTTTGTGTAGAAATTTGGAAAGAATTTTTTGGGATTTCAAAAAGTAAGATTGTTTAGTGTGAGAATTTGAGAAGATTTTTTTAGGATTTGAAAAAGTAAGATTGTTTATTATATTTTGGTGTGGGAATTTGGGTAGATTTTTTCGAGATTTGAAAAAAAGAAAATATTATAATATTTTGTTTATGAATTTTGAAAAGTTGTAATAATGAATATGAGATGAGTTGAGATGGGTTGAAAAGAGTTTTGAAAGCAAACAGCCCCTTTACACAACCTCTACCACACTCTACATTTCATATTTTTTTAAATTTTTAAATTTTTAATATTTTTTTATTTTTTTGAGTTTATTCTTTTTAAACTATTTCAAATTTTCTATTCATTATTCATATAATAAGTATTTGATAAAAGAAAAAAATTTTAAAAAAAAATGTGGTGTGTGGAAGTTGTGGAGATTTTTTATTTTAAAAATATACCCTCATTTTAAACATGATTGAGTAAAGGACGGTCAAAATCATCGTGCGTCTATTATCATTACTTACGTAAAAGATAACGAGTCCTTCACATTTGCATCATCTACGCGTACAATATATATTTTGTTGATGGGTTAATTAATTCAAGATTTATGCAGCATAGACATAAATAGGCTGCGTGCATGGGAAGTCTTTAAGAAAGGGATGTAACTTAATTGCCTTGACTTCAATTTTCCTTGCAATTAAACATCGAGAATATTGTGCATAATCCATACCACATTCACTCCATTGATTGAGGCATAGATCAATATATATCGAATCTAGCTTTCAATGCATTATAATCTGACTTAATTACGTACAAAATTGTTGAGTTGTTAACACAATAAGATAAAATAGGATAAGAGTGTAGTATATACTTCTCAAAAAGGAATGCATGTTACAGTCAGGAGCGGAATCAAGAAATGTGGTTTGGGGGGTCAAATACTAATTTTTATATAATCTACCTTTTAAAATCATCTTTCAAAATTTAATTTTTTTAAAATTTTGAAAATTTTGGGGGGCCAAAGGTCCCTAAACTCCTTAATAGTTATGCCCCTGACTACAGCTATAAAGAGATCTCTTAAAAATAACTCCATAAACTGATATGACTTTATATAATAAGTTAGATCTAATTTACAATAAAAATAGTTTTACAATCTAACGTACCACATTAAACTATACCTGCATGCAACTTTGTATGTTTACTTTAATAAAATTTCTTTGTAAATAAAATATTTCTCCTACAGTAAATTGCAATTGACATTAATATCATAATAATTAATAATTCATTGTGATTGAATAGTAGTAAACTTTCTAGTAGGTGAAGAAAAAACTCATTCTTATCCACAGATTCAAGCATTTTGCAAAGGGCTTCTTTTTTTCTTTTTTTTTGGCTAAAACTCAACTTACAATTTACATCACTTCAATAAATTTTACGCTATCAAAAGCACTTTTTTATTAATTTAGAGACTCTCAAACACAAAACGAAGAGGGCTAAAACAAGAAAACTTAAGGCCATGCATATAGGCGAAAAAAAATATATTAAATAAAAATGGCAATGATTAAAATGTTTAGAAAATCGATGGGTCGTGGCACATGGAAAGTAATGCCACACTCGTTGCCTACCAAACCAAGAGAATTCATCTCCATAGCTTTTTGGCGTGATTGGAAAATAAAGATTTGCGTTACACCAACTCATCCACATCTTCAAACCTTATCCAAAACTTACATTCCCTCCCTCCCCAATACATATCCAATTCAAAGATTAACGCACCCTTCCCCCCATCCCCAGCCGAAAGAAAAATTATTCATTTTCATTTCGTCCCCACAACACGATAAATATCTATCTTGCTAGACTTAGCTTCATTTACACAATTCTCTCTTTGATCTCTCAACTTGCTACATATGCATGCATGCCTTGAGATCATAATAACATATTCAAATATAATAATAAATAAATCAAACAAGTGGCGGAAAGGCATGCCACATGATCCATTATTATCACCAACCTTGTCTAAACCATCTGCAGAGTGTATGATTCAGGTACTGATCTATGTATTTATATATATATATATATATTTATATAGATAGAGTAGCCATCCGTGCAAGCAAGTGGGAATCATGCATGTTCGTTGGATATTCAAATGCAACCCCTTTAGCTAGCCTTTTATTTAAACAAAAATATTTAATATTGTAATTACTATATATTATTAAGTTCTTCATGAAAATTGAAATATGTATACCTATATATCTTCTTGATCAATATAAGGAGAGGTTGATGACCTGATGGCATACGATCCAATTCTCTAAATAAAAAATCTAGATTTGAAATCCCCTCATTTCCATTGTGTCAATTAAATCCATAAACCATCATTGCTAATAACATCATATCAATCGATGCTTACTGCTCAATGTAGTTATATATAAATCTGTTAATTATTTGTCCGAATCTCTCATAAAAGATATTCAGATTTTGAAAATTTGGCGTTTCCGTCACTCTTTGAAACATTAATAGGGCAGTCAACAAACATGTTTATTATCATGCATTTAGTGGGTCAAAAATGGATGCAATTCAATGGAATTAAGATCTAGATTTCCTTATCCAAAGTAAAAGGCACATATATTCATGAGTTGCTATCGCTTTAAAGTTGAAAACCAATTTGGTAGACTATATAAGCGTGATCACACGGTCACCCCCCACAAAAAAAATAAAATAAAAATCATGGGTTACATTTGAAATGTAGCACTCATGAAAAAGAAAGAAAATCGATTTTACCGATTTTTTTTTTTTTTTTAAAAAAAAAAAATCAAAATCCGGCACTTTGGGATAGCATCATTTTTTTGTCCAACCCCAAGCAGTGAAAGTCCGTGAACTGCATGCATGGGTCCCCCTGCGTGTCTTTTGACCAATCCCCACTCGCTATATATCCGTGACATCCTCCACGAGAGGAAATATCCAAACCAAACTATACATAAAAATAAAAATAAATAGAAATTTATGACAACACTCTTTTATAACTATTTTATATTAATTAATTATAAATATATCATTATTAAAAGTAATCAAATTATTATGAGCAATACTACAAACAGTCTCTATTTGAGAACTGTAATATAAATTTAGGTAATTTTATCTTTAAAGTTTTTTAAAATTATAAAAATATCATTCCTAAAATAATGTATTTTCTTATTTAATAAATGATCTGTACATACAGTCTTCAAATAGGGATTGTAAATAGAATTTCTCAATTATTATTGATAAAATATTTATCACGTCTTTTCAAAATACAGACATATAATATTTCATTCTATCATAAGATATCATGTCAGTTAAAATTAATACTTGCATAAGTAAGTAATTTTAATTTCATATATTACGCTATACTTATTTAGAAATGCCTAATAATTTTACATTGATAAGGGCTTCGTGGTCTCTACCTTAAAAGATTCTATCATTTTTATCATTAAAAAGTTTTTCAAAACAATTGCACATCTAAATATTCCATTGATATTTAGTCAAAGAGATCATTAATTTTCATGCGAAATATTTAAATATATATCGTTTTACATTTGAGATGTTAATAGTGTAATTAACCTTCAATGTATGTAACGGATTCAAATCTCAAGAATAATGAATGATTTCGACATTAATATCTACCTCCCACTTGAATTAAATATAATATCTCATTGGATTTACTAAATATCTTTCATTAATATATTGAAAGAATGCTGATGGGGTGCCGACTGCAGGGCGTATCCCATAGGTAAAATTTATTTTTTTTATTTTTTTAATTCATATTTTTTAATATTTTTAAAAAATATAAAAAAATATTAATATACTAATAGTTATTTATTTAATCAATAAAAAAATTTAAATACATAAACGATCAAAATAAGAAGATAAAATAAATGAACATAGTAGCATTATTCTTTTATAAATTATAAGTAATGGCTAGAATTTTTTCTGACCAATTTATTATTTAAAATTTATATAAAAAAAAACTCAACAAAAATTAAATTAAATTAAATTAGAAGGAAAACGAATCAAAATTCAAGAAAAAAGAAAAATTAGGCCAATATTTCACACAAAATAAATAAAATAAACAAGAAAAAGTTAATAATTTTGAGTCTTTGAGGAAACTAAAAAGGTGCGCCCCACCAGGCTCCAGCAGATTACCTGTGGCAAAACGACGCTCCCTGGATGAGTTCTTCTTTCTCCTCGATCTTTCTGGTGCCATATAAAGCCGCCACGCTGCCTTTGCTCAGACACGCACGCACACAACGCTGGCAACTCCCATCTAAAGACTCAAATACATAAACCGCCTCCTTCCCTTCGCTATTCAAAGCCTCAGCCCCCAAAGTCCCCAACCATGTTCAGGAAAAGGCCACGAACTCCGGCGACCACACTCTCCCGTAAGTCCGATTTCTTCGACGACTTGCCGGAAGATCTCCTCGTCTTCATCCTCTGCAAGCTCAGCGCCTCCGCTTCTTCACCCTCCGATCTCGTTAACGTTCTCATCACGTATGCTTATTCATCATGCCAACTTCTGTTTCTCTTCCGTTTTCCTGTTTTTTTTTTTTTTTTAACTTTTTTTGGGATAAATTCTGGAACAGATGCAAAAGACTGAACCGCTTAGGTCTTCATCCTCTGGTTTTATCCAAAGCCGGAGCAAAAGCGTTTGCAATCAAAGCCAA
Organism: Pterocarya stenoptera; assembly: GCA_003123785.1. Classification (NCBI taxonomy): domain Eukaryota; kingdom Viridiplantae; phylum Streptophyta; class Magnoliopsida; order Fagales; family Juglandaceae; genus Pterocarya; species Pterocarya stenoptera. The sequence continues at coordinate 35,782 of QEOT01123066.1, read as the reverse complement.
GAACTGGTCCGAATCCGCTGACCGTTTTCTCAAACTGTGCGCCAACGCTGGCAACGTCGAAGCCTCTTATACTCTAGGAATGGTCAGTAGCCTACTAGAGATGTTACTGCAAATTATTAGTTAATACAATAAATTTCGTTTTTTAGATATATTTTCGTACTAATTGCTTGTTTTTCTTTTCCTTGTTCTTGTTCTTTTACTGTCTGTTGTAGATCCGATTTTATTGCTTACAGAATCGAGGAAGCGGGGCTTCGCTAATGGCTAAGGCGGCGATTAAGTCTCACGCGCCGGCTCTGTACTCCCTCGCAGTGATACAGTTCAACGGCAGCGGAGGATCAAAGAGCGACAAGAACCTCCAAGCCGGAGTGGCTCTGTGCGCCCGAGCTGCTTTCCTCGGTCATGTCGATGCCCTTCGCGAGTTGGGGCATTGCTTCCAGGACGGTTACGGGGCCCGCCAAAACATAGCCCAGGGACGCCGGTTCCTGGTACAAGCCAACGCGCGCGAGCTCGCATCCGTCCTACGCTACCTCTCGTCGCCGGCTTGGAGGCTGCACAACCCCCCGTGTGTTAGCGTTTCGGGTTGCGAAGGGCTTTTGAGCGACTTCGGGTGCAACGTCCCGGGCCCGGAGGCGCACCCGGTGAACCGGTTTTTGAGGGACTGGTTCGAATCGGGAACGGGTGGGCTGGGCGAGGGGCTCAGGCTGTGCTCACACGTAGGGTGCGGCCGGCCGGAGACAAGGGCTCACGAGTTTCGTCGGTGCTCGGTATGCGGCATGGTGAATTACTGCTCGCGTGGGTGTCAAGCGCTTGATTGGAAGCTGCGGCACAAGGCGGAATGCATGCCAATAGAGCGGTGGTTGGACGTAGTCGGGGGTGGTGGCGACAATGGTGCCGATGGTGTTGGAGGCATGGTGGAGGTTGAGGAAATTGAATGATTAATATTAATTAAATTTGGTATTATTAATGTTGGTGATATCTGATTTTTTTATTTTTTTTTTCATTTATTTCCCTGAGATTCTCTTCTGTAAATTATTAGGAGACATATACATAAAATTTTGAAAATTGGAATCTTTCAAATTTATCGCTTAATTTTATTGTTTATATTTTTTTATTTTTTCTTAATAAAAAAAATAACAAATTTATAACTAGCAACGCTGAACGGCAGATTATTAGGAGAGATGGACTTTTTTTTTTATTTTTTTTAAAGAAATTATTTTTCATTCTATAAACTTATCGTCCCACACTTCATGTAATTACTAACATTTCTGATGATTAGACTCAATGATCATTTGAGAGAAAGATAAATGTTTTACATAAAAAAAGTTTTTATAAAGATAAACTCACAGACTAACTTGATTTAGTACATTAATTGATTTGGTCCAATGATTTAATTCTACGTGTTTATCCATTTTCGATTATAGGATGGATGAAAGACTAATTTGTGTGCAACTTAAGCATGGCAAGGAAAAATCAACATATGGGAATGGACATAAAGGGTTAGGAATGTGTGTTTTGTCGGGAATGGTACGGTAGAAGTTGGACTTCCTGCAATTTCTCTGATATTTATAGTCAGTGAGCATATATTTAAGACATCCACCGATTACTCAAAAGAAAAACTTCTCGTGGTTTTTATGGTCCATTTTGTCTCTATCAATCTTTTCATGAATATAAGAAACAGTATGGACTAAGGCTAATTTATCAAATTTTATTTAATTTTTGGATTTGATTTGAGTTCGGCTTTCCCTTGGAAATGAATAACTCCAAGCAAGTTTTTTTTTTCCCCTACCAAATCACATTTCATTCTAGAGCAATGTCGATTTCAATTAAAAGTTGGTTAAAATGTATACCATATATCAATTCGCGTATGGTGAAATATAAATGAAAAATGTTATTTTTCTTATTTTATACAAAATGGCATAAATATGTTGTCACATTGGATGGGAGTTTTTGGTCATAATTGTCTATCACCAGCTTCAAGATTGATGATGCTGTAACTCACATTGATGTAAAAACTATTACCCTTGAATATAATATATATATATAGATATATGAAATGTATTTTATAGATAGAGTAATGTTGGATACAATTGTAAAGTACGTAAATATTACATAATCTTTTTAAGAAGAAATAGAATCTATTATTAAAAAATTAATTTAATTTTATGTGAATCTCATATTTACTATCTTTTTCTCAAAAAAATTGCGTCAGGTTTGCGCAATCTACTACTGAAAAGATTACATACGCGGTGGAGAATAAGCCAATTTTTGGTCGTCCTTGTTGGGTACACACTCGAGGGAAAAATGAGTAGAATTGGGGGAAATTTCGATGAACGTTCTCTTTAGATCCAAATTACACAATGCCGACCCANTTTTTTTTTTTTTTTTTTTTTGTGGAGATGGAAGATTAGTGCATGTAGACTTATCGAGGATCTTTTGTCACCACAAGAAAGTTCATCTTTTGCGGTGGGATTTAGACAGTGAGATGAGATGAAATGAGATAGTTTTAGATGAAAGTTAAAAAATTAAATAAAATATTGTTAGAATATTTTTTTATATTTTTATTATTTTGATATTTGAAAAAAGTTGAATTGTTTATTATATTTTATGTGAAAATTTGTAAAATTATAATAATGAGATGGGTTGAGATGATTTTATATCCAAAATAATTCTGTTGAAGTGAAAGTCGTCACAAAATATTTATTGGTTTTTAGTGTTTTTTTGGATATCAAATATTGCCTATCAATTTATTTGTAAATGCTGTAAAATCATATATCGTGCGTATCACTCTAAATTTAAAAAATATTGTGAAAAATGCCCAATTATATATATGTAAGGAAGAATTAATGCTCGATATATATTTAACTTTTCAACGACTCCAAAACACCGCTCTAAAGAAATACTCATGAAATTTTATACTCGAGTATTTTTAGAATAATTTATGCCATGAATTTTTGTATTTCTTGAAAATGAATATTTTAATAAACTAGAAAAAGGTTTATACATTTCTCTAGATCTGTATTTTAAAATTTCTGATAAATTGGAAGAAAAGATCAGGGTTGAAAAGTTGCAACCCTTTCATATTGTATGCCAGCATGATCAATTTATTTTTCAAAATTACGTGTATTTGCTGTAGTTTTATGCATATATGTACTTCTGAAATTTGTATTATTTTATGCACATCTCGGTTGAATTTTACCTTTTTCCTTTCTTTGAATCAGCATTTGATTTTTTTTTTTTTTTAAAAAGTTTCTTAGGCTTAGAGAGATAAGATGAGATAATTTTAAATAAGTTGAATAAAATATTGTTAAAATATTATTATTATTTTGAAATTTGAAAAAGTTGAATTGTTTATTATATTTTGTGCTAGAATTTGATAAAATTGTAATAATAAGATGAGATAAGATAAGATAAGATAATGTGAGATGATTTCTATATCCAAATGAGTTGTTTCTTTTTCTCTTATCCAAATTTGGCTTGTGAGTGCTTCATACCGTGCATGGAAAAGTCTCAATACTGCTACATAAATATTAAGATATATACTCATATATATATATATGAAAAATTCTTCTCATCAGTCGCTATTCACTATCCTATACACCACATTTTATAAAAAATATCCTCACACCTTATAATAAAAAAACTGTAGGTATGGAGTATGAAAATGAATAGTGATTGATATATAACATTCTTCTATATATATACCATCTTAATTGAGAATCGAGATAAATATTTCTCAAGTTATTTTTTGAACTGCTTGAAGTTAGACGTGATAGATACACGAAGTGAATCCTATAAATTTTATTATTCATCTACTATTTTTCAAGATATTTATATAAATAACAATAAATATTATAAAACCCACGTCACGAGTCGCACTCTCAAGTTGGAAAAAAATTTTAAAATACCTTAATCGGGTGGATATGTATGTAGTAGTGGATGTCCCTATGCTTGCAAGTCGCACTAAATATTATTTATGAGTTTGTTCCAACTGCCCATTTGATACGGTCATACATAGACTTGTTCTGCCCCGGCCTTCCCCTTCCATTACATCACACGGAAAAAGGAACTTCTGGATCAATGGCCTGCACAGTTGCACAACTTGCACTCATCCTTCTTTTTATTTATTTATTTATTTATTTTTTCTTTTGGGCTAAGGAACAAAGCTAAAAAGGAATGATTTTCATTGCAATGGCAAATTAGTATTTTACAAACTCAATTCTAATATATCAGCAATCCAAAATGGGTGTCTTCCATTCACAATTCGGCACGCGATCTCTTTCATAAAATGTGTATGTATATTTCCTAAGTCAGACCACTTTATTGGCATGCATATCTAGATCAATTTGATTAGTTGAATTGAGAAACATATCCTTTGTCTTTGTCTAGGGTTTTTTTTTTTTTTTTTTAATATAAACCAAAAGGAAATGAACTTAGAATGTTAAACGCCACTATAATTAGAGTAGCGCTACATGTATTTACAGTTTTACTTACAAGATTCAGTTTGTTAGTTTTTTTTTAAAATTTAAATTAATTTTATAATTTTCAACATATTAATAACTGATATGTGGAGAATCAAATTTTTTGTAAGTTTTTCTTAAATACATTTAGCATTTTTCCTATAATTATATCTCCAAAAAAAAAATTTTTTTTGAGGGGAGAATGGAATAAAATAAAACCTTCATTTTCCACCCACTTGGGGTTTGATATTTTGCTGGTGGCAATGAGAAAGGATTCGTGTTCTAAGGACATGACCACAATTTGATATATAGGATTTGTGTTGGAAGCACACCACATATATGTTCATGCCCTTATCCAATTCTAGAAATATTCCATGTTTCCCCATTAACGGAAGTCTGAAAAATTGCTTAAAAACTTTTAATATGTGCTATCAAGAAGATTCAACTTGCAATATCATGGGCAGAGATAGATGCAAAAACATTGATAAAGATGGCATTGTCACCTCTCTCATGTCAATACTTTAAACCATTTGTTATAGCCATTGCTAATCTCGATCGAGCATATATACGTTTAGGGTATAATATAGAGAACCATGTCATTTAGAGCCATTTTGATAAAAACTTATTCTAGAATTTTATAAGAATTTAAGTATTGATTTTGGTTTATTTTATGTAAGTTTTTCGGTAGTTGCATGTATCATGAAATGTAAAACTCGGTTTGAATACACAAACTTATTTCATCTCATCTTATTATTACAATTTTTTTAAAATTTACACACAAAATATAAGAAACAATTCAAAATTTTCAAATCTCAAAAAAATAATAATATTAAAAATTATATTATAACAATATTTCATTTAATTTTCAACAAAACATCTCATTTAAACTGTATAATCAAATGAAGATAAATGAAATTGTAGCAAATAAATAAATAGATCTCAAATGTTCACTTTTTAATTAATATATTCGATAAAAAAAGTATATCAGATATGGGTCGCATTCTTAGGTCTCATTTGGTTACACAAATGAGATGAAATAAAAGTTGAAAGTTAAATAAAATATTCTTAGAATATAATTTTTATTTTAAAATTTTAAAAAATTAATTAATTATTATATTTTATATAAAAATTTAAAATAATTATAATAATGATAAAATCGCTTTTTAACGCTAAAATATCTCTCCTCCATTGAGGGCGAATTTGATTTATTATTTATCTGAATTAATTCTTCAGACTCTTGTCTGCTGTTAAAAAAAGAAAAGAAAAGTGAGGCTCTTCTTGAATCAAAATTTCGTTGACAAGTAGAAAAGCAACCACGTGTCAGTTCCTTATCTTTTGCAGATAAGGGCTGAAGGTGCTCCAAATAAATAAGATAATAATCCTATCCTTTTTCATCTGTTGATCATCTTACTCCTCCCAATCTCATCCGTCCGTCTCAACACCAAAAGCCTCCATTACACCTCCACCAATCGACTCGGCCAAAGGCTCAAAGCACACCACCACCAACCCAGCCATGGCCGCCCTCCAGCACACCCCCATTTCCCTCCAGTCCCCACCGTCCGCCCGAATCCCAAGAACATCAATCCACAACCTCTCCTTCTCCACCGCGTTCCCATCTCTCAGGACCAGACAGAAACTTGCCGTCGCTACCGGTAATGGGCGCGCCAGAATGGCTTCCGCAGCCGCCAGTAGCTACGCCGTGGCCCTCGCCGACCTCGCGAAGTCCAACAACACCCTCGAAAAGACCTGCGACGACGTCGAGAAAATCGAGAAGATCTTCTCGGAAAAACAGGTGTACGACTTCTTCGTCAACCCCACCATCGATGCGGAGAAGAAGCGCCAGATGCTCGACGAAATTTCGAGCTCGTCGAGCCTCCAGCCCTACACGAACAACTTCCTCAACATCCTGGTCGATGCCAAGCGGATCGACCTGATCAATGAAATCGTGAAGGAGTACGAGATCGTGTACAACAAGCTGACCGATACAGTAATGGCGGTGGTGAGCTCGGTGGTGCAGCTGGAGTCGCATCACTTGACCCAGATTGCAAAGCAGGTGCAGAAGCTGACTGGGGCCAAGAACGTGAGGATCAAGACCATGATTGACCCCACCTTGGTGGCCGGATTCACCGTTAGGTACGGGAGCACGGGCTCCAAGTTGATCGACTTTAGTGTCAAGAAGCAGCTCGAGGAAATCGCTACTCAGCTTGACTTGGGTGATATTAAATTAAGCGTATGAGTTTTTCTGTATTTATTTTCCTAATTATGTCATTTTATTTAAGTTGGATGATTTTTTGTTTCTGTTAATTTTGGTAGTTTATTATTGTATGAATGAATATTTTGTATGCTATTCTTTGGAGTTGGGCAAAATGCTGCTGCCCTTTTTGTTAATTATTGAACTTGTTAAGAGTAATTAACAGGAGATCTTGTTTTTCACCTTTCTGTATGGTTTAGATTTAAAATAATAATATTAATAAATAAATAAATAAATAAATATCTTTTTTCTAATGAACTTTCTTCTTTTCCAACTTTGTCACATATTATATTTTTCCTAAATTGTTTTAAAATATAAAAACTCATAAAAAAAGATGTGTGTATCTTTGGGCTCATACACGAAAAAATTAAAAAAAAAAAGAAAAAAAAAAGATATTTGTAGAATAACCCCTCTATCAAACTCCTGATTTCTCTTTCAATTGAATGTCCAATTGGAAGTAATAAATCTACGTGTCGGTTTAAAATTTAGAAGTTTTTTCTTTAAGAATTGGATGTATGCAACACACTGTCTACAAAAAGTAGATTGCGATCAAGCTATCTCAATCATTATTTCTATTAATAATTGAGGAAGAGATTTGTCATTTTGAGATATCTGAAAAGGAAACAATGTTGGAAGCATCGATCTCTTCGTTCCATGTCTCTTTTTATTTATTAGTATTGATCGTTAAAGCTAGTTCTCGAATATCAAAACTTGGTGTCCATAGTATAACCAACAGTACCCAAGTTATATCATCAATATTTTAAAATGATTAGTTAATAATATAATTTGAGTCATATTGAACATTATAAAGAGTAATAATTTTTCATTTTCAAATAATTTGAAATCTCATACACCACTTATCCTTATCAGAATGAGATATTACAATCTCCTTCCTTATATTTTCGACATCTTTGTTGAGCCAGTTCGTCGTAAGTGACAAGACTCAAATCCCATATTTCTAGTTGAAATAGATTTTAATACCATTTGTAAGGTCCCAATAAAAAGCCCAAGCTACATAGCTATACTAAAAAAATACTAGTTAATGATATAATTTAAGCCCAATTGGAACCATTATAAGAGAAAGAAATTCTCTTTTTCAAATAATGTGAGATCTCATACAGCAACTACCTTTACACATCATATGGGATATATAATACCCCGCTCGCTCCCCATAGCTAATAATAAAATCACTTTTAAAAATTATTGGGAACTAGAGTGCTTCTACTGAACCTTAACTTAAAAATATATTTTTATTTTATTCTGAATAAAGCGTCAGGTACAAATATTCTATAAATAAAATAATTCTTTATTAAAATATTGATATCATAAAAAAGAGTGCGCAAAAGCATTTATTAAAATTTCTCAAAACCCATGCCATAAAAATCATAACTTAAAATTTTTGTACATGATATAGGCCATTGTCATCCTCCTTGGATTAGGTCATATCCTGCAGCTCTATCGTCATAATTATCTTGACCTGGAGTGGTTAAAAAACATCAAAAATTTTTTAAAATAAGTCGACGACTCAATAAGAAACTCATCATAACGTAAACATACTTAACATAAGATTTTTCATAAAATATTTAATGTTGAGAACTTAGAATCATAACTGATCATACTGATGTTTATACTATGCATGACTGATTTATCTGAATTAACTGATTGATTTGATTTATCTAGCTGGGCAACACACTAACCATGTGTGTAAGGTTGTGCACTAACTTCTCATATTGTAGCAAAAGAAGCCAAATGTGCAGTACTCTGACGTACTACGGTGGACCGAGCTTGAGCCCATGGCTTACACGCCCACTTTGAAATTGTAATGGGTACCATACATTTGAATAGTTATCTGTTATGAGTTTATTTTACACTTGATCTTATGAAATTTTAGGTATTTTATACAACGTTAGATGCATAACACATACATAACTATAATATGCAGAATGAAACATTATGAATGACATGCTTGCAAATAACATGACATGCGTTGTACGTAAACATTGGTTTTGAAATAAGTGGCTTTAATAATAATATATATAATTAGCTAACATATGTTAATCCTAATTTATGATCAAGCTACTTACCTACTAGTGTTGTTTTCTAAAATTTCTGACAACAAATCGATTACAGTGTTGGACTGGGAGATTTATGGGTTTTTCCAAATAACACGCGAAAGAGAGATATTTATAGAGAGATTTGGGAGAGAGCGACGGCTAGTTTGAGTTGGATTTGGTTAATACATGTAATGATACTAATATGTTGAATATTCAGTCGTGATCATCTAAGAAGAGAATTTGAATTTAAAAACATAATTTAGTAGTTCATTCAAGATAGGATTAACAATGACTGAGATTGTGTAGTAGACTTCAATCAGTTATAGTTTTAAATTGAAATAAATTTCTAATAGACGATTTTTAAATTCTAAAATGAGTTTAACTTGTTCAATAAATAGTAAATGAGATTTAACCTAGTTATTGAGTCTAATTAAAATTCTAAATTAATTTTAATAATTTATTGTTCGTGGGCTTATCAAATATGGCTCATTAAATATAATTTAAACCCAATAAAAATTATTAATATCTCAACTTTAAAATTATTTGCCTGGGTTGTTACAGGGTATCACAATAGACTACATCTTTTCTCTTTTGCAATGCCCTATGATCCTACTCTTGCAAAAATACTACCCACTTCCAATTTTCTAGAGCACGAAATTACTCTATGAGCAGTATTTGGATGGTTGCATTCTTGAAAATGGTTGTATTATAACATAAATGCTTTTTCTCAACCGTAAAATTTGGTTGTAAAAGTTGTTTTTAGTGCAGATAGTTAAGTGTAGTTTATGAAAAATTCCATTCATCATCTTTACACTATACGTCACACATAATCTTATTTTTATCTTTTCTTTACTAAATGTATAGTGTATAAATAATGAGTACAATAATTACTTTAGTTTAACAAGAATAAAACAGAAAAAAAATATATTAATATAATGTGTAATGTAATAATAATGAGTAGAATGGCTCAATCACCATTGCCTGTATCCAAGTTGATATAAATATGTATAAAAAGGAAAAAACAAATTGATGCATCGAAAGATGTAATTTCCTTTTAGTAGAATGTCGCAACAAATAAAGAAAAGATCGGATATATGGAGTTTAACATATGGTTTGGATGAATAGAGATCCTTCAACAATTATTAATGGAGCTCTATAAGTTTTAGGGTATAGAATGAGAGAAAGATTGTGTTGTGATCTTAAGGGTTAAAAGTTTAATTAAATTGATATCCAACAGTCTTCTTTTAAATCAAGTATTTAGTAATTGGTATCAGAGCAGAGACCGTGTCATGTAAGTCACGGAGGGAGCGACTTATAGGCTATATTAAAATGTTTTGGTTCTATATATGGGCATGATGTTAAGTCATTTAATACTAATAGATTAGTGGAACCGGGAAAAGGGAAACGGTTACTACTGGGTCAAGTCGATAAAGTGGACCTCCATGAACGTCAGATTTGGAAGCGTGGTAAAATATTATGATCTTAAGAGTTAAATGTTTAACCAAATTAATATCTAACGATTATAGGATTATTAGATCAATGGCTGGATATTAAATATATTGACACAGTAAATGACTCTAACATTTATTAAATATTTAATGTTGTCCGACAAAGACTTAAATATATATAAATGTGAATTCACTTCATGTGTTTATACTTTATACTTCTTACGCTATAGATTAGGGGTGTAAATCAATCCGGTCCTCTAATATCCCATATGATAAGGATAAGGATAGGTGGTGTATGAGATCCCACATTATTTGGGAATGAGAAGTTCTTGCTCTTTATAAGGTTCCAATAAGACTCTGTGTCATTGACTAGTCATTTTGGAGTATAAGTCATGTGGTTTGAACCTTCCATTAGGGCGTTACAAATGGTATCAAAGCCTATCCCAACCATATTTGTGGGACTTAAGCCATACTACCTATAACGGATTGACCTGATGAGGACGTGAAAATTTAAAGTAGAAAATTTGGATACTCCATATTATAAGGATAATGGTAGATGGTGTATGGGATCCTATATTACTTGGGAATGAGAAGTTCTTGCTCTTTATAAAGGTTCTAAGAGAGTTTAAATGTATCATTGACTAGTTCTTTTGTAGTACAGACCGTGTGATTTGAACCTTCCATTTGGATGTTACAGGTTCTGTCCAGGGGGGGATGGACCGAAATTTTTAATTCATCATTTTTCTTGGACCAGACCGGATCAAATATCCATAAGAACCGGTAACTATCGGTCCAGTTCAGTTGGTTTGTCCTAATTATTTTTTCTTTTTTTTTTCAAATAAATTAATAAAAATTTATTTAAATTACAAAATTAAAACTAAGTAAATTATTAATATGGATTATGTAACTAACTCATTAAAAAAATATTTTATATGGTCACTGATAATAAATTAGATAAAAATTACATTATTAACTTATATAATTATTATATAAAAATAATATATTAAATTATTAAAATATATAAGAGTTTGATCCGGTTCAAAATTTATAGATTTCAAGATTGAATCGAATGGTTTCGATCAACAATTTATAGGACCGAGATCAATCGGTCTAGAGTTGATCCGGTCCGAATTGAATGGTTCGATCTAGTCAATTTTTTCATTCCGGCAAACTCCTTACACCCCTGCTGTAGACACTTGAATCTATAATTCAATTGAATTTAAATCCAAACCTGATTTGGACATCATCTACGTGATGCCAAGCACCCAAACCGGTAGGCTTGTGTAGGGTTGTAAATTTAAACCGAAAAATCGATTTGAACCGATCCCAGACCTGACCGGTTTTGAATTTAATTGAATTTAAATCTATACCTGATTTGGACATTGTTTTCGTGATGCCCGGAATGGTGTAAGGTTGTAAATTTAAATTGAAAAATCGAACAACCGGTCTGGATCGGACCGGACAGGTTCTTGTAATGTGCAAACTAGCCAGAACCAGTCTGGTTCCAGTTTTAGGATTTCCTGGACCGGACCAAACCGGTTGATAAAAAATATATATATATAAATCAATATTTTATATATAAGTTTTATACAAAATTAAAATTATATAAAATATTATATATATAAGTTTTATATATAATGTATAATTATATGTGAAATTTTTATATATAATATATATAATTATATATCATATATGAAATAATTTCATATTCTAATTTATAAATTATAACATAAAATGTTAATCTTAAATATGAATATTTGTAATTTGTTTGATCATATGCTATTAATATAATTATATATAAGATAATGTTATTATAAAATCAAAGTTTAATCTTAAAAATGAAAATTTAATTGATCATTTATTATATAGTTATACTAATATATAGTTTATAACTAATACTAATATATAGATATACTGATAGCCTAATATTAATACTATTATATAGTCTAATAATTTATATAGCTATACTAATATATAAGTTTATAACTAATACTAATATTTAGTTTATAACTAATACTAATATATAACTATACTAACAGTCTAATATTAATACTATTATATAGTCTAATATATTATTTAGCTATACTAATATATAAGTCTATAGCTATTTAACTAATAATAATAGTCTAATGTAGATTATAGTTATAATTATACTAATATAGTTATGCTAAATCACTATAACTAATACCAATATATAACTAATACTAATATAGCCATACTAATAGTCTAATAATATTAATACTATTATATAGTCTAATATATCATATAGCTATACTAATATATAACTAATACTAATAGTCTAATATAGACTATAGTTATACTAATTAGTAATCGCTATAACTAAATCACTATTAATCACTATAACCAAATCACTATAGTCTATAACTATTAACTATGTATTAAATATATTACAAATATATATAAATTATAATTATCAATTTTTCAGACCATCAATTTTTTTTCCAACGATCATTGAAAAAAAAAAAAAAAACAACGAAACAGTTGAAAGTTGAAACTAAAGGAAATGGCGTCCTGTTTCCTCTCACAATTCCAGTTTATACTATGAAAAATGCTACTCTTATCGTTGAGTTTTATCGTTGGTTTTTACCGCTCTGACTTTTTTAATTTTTTTTTTATTATTTTTTACTTAATGATTAAATAAGTATTTTTTAATAATATTATGAATTTTTTTATTTTTTTAAAAATATTTAAATGTATTAAAAAAATAAATATAAAAAAATACAATAAAAAAAATACATGATTTTACACTAGCGGTAACGGGAGCGGTGGCTCCCAGCGGTGGGAGTAGCACCGCTCTTATACTATAAACCCTAAAACAATTTCAAACGACGCCCTCTCCTCACTCTCGTCTCTCGTCTCCGCCTCTCTACCTCCCCTCACCGGCCGTCGCACATACCGTGAGCTCACGGCACCACTGTCGTCGTCGAACCTCCCCTCACGGACTTACGGCCTC
>QEOT01123066.1:9558-22567 GCA_003123785.1 Pterocarya stenoptera | reverse complement strand
GGGGCCTCTCCATATGCGTGAACTCGAGTCCGCAAGTTGCCAATAGCTAGAAGTCTGTGTTTGTGTATATGGATTAACTTTTTTGAATTTATATGTGTTTTTGTGTGTCTGTGTGTGTTTGTTTATATGCATATGTCTGTGTGTGTGTGTTTGTTTCAGTGTATTGGAACATTTGAAACTTCCAAAGATAACTGAACATTTGAATTTATATGTGTGTTTGTGTGTGTCAGTGTATATGTCTGTGTGTGTTTGATAGTTTGTGTATTTGGATTGCATTGTAAAACAGATTGTGTGTTTTATATGTGTGATAGTTTGTGTATATGGATTTTTTTAGTAAAAAACGGGAAAACCGGTAAAACCGGAGATACCAGTTTAGAAGGGTAACTAGTGCGTAATCGGTTTTGAAAAATGGTACAGTAGTACATACTAATACCACAATATTCTGTTCCACTACTTACACCGGAACGGTCACTTGAATGAAATTCAAAATTTTGATCTTTGCACCTTCCCTCCAAAGAAACAGGAGAAAAAAAGGTTGTGAAACCCTAACAGGAATCACAGATGGCCGATATGGAAGTGAAACCATTAGCACCGGATGAAGACGAAGAGAAAGAGGAAGATGAAGAGCTTTCATGGTCATCAGACTCGGAAGTCGGAGACGCATTGGACTGGTTGGATTCCAAGGATGGCAACCAAGCTGTCGAGGGGAATTTTACGCTCAATTCCAGGCGTCCCAATGCTCATGGAGGGCTTCATTCTCGACATAATAATTCCACACTGCAGCCGCTCTCTAATCGGAACCAGAGGTTCACTCATCATATTCGAGCTTCACCTTTGGAGGTATATGTAACTTCTTTGCTGATATTTGTTCTTTGTACAATTTTCCAATAGGAATCGATGGTTTGTATTTCTATATGTTATGTTTCTCCGTTATATGTTTACTGCAGCTTATCTTATCATCCAAATAGGCAGCTATGGGTTACGTCTTTTTAGTAAAATTGATCATTTAGTTCATAGAGATAATAATTAAGTTTCAACTTGTGGATATTATTATACTAATCACTTATAAAAAAAATTATACTAATCACAATAAAATTAAAAAAAAAAAAAAAAAAACTGGAAAGTTTTGGCTCTGAATATTGTGTTGAAATTCTTCCAGTACCTGTAAGGAACTGGGGTGGTCCGCCCATTTGGGTAAGTATGTGATATACAATCTAGATTGTGTGTTCAATACATGCTGGAGCTAGTTGGTTTTTCCAAGGGTAATATGTTAGGGCTTGTTTTGTACTGAAGATTGTGTTTTCAACAGTATAGGTGGGGTTTTAAAACATTTTGTATGTTAAAAGTGTTCTTCTGCTTATTGCATAATATAAGTCTCCATGATAAACAATCTAGGCACTTAGATATATATATATGTATGTATGTACGCCCATTTCTATGTTTGGGTTGGTTGCATTTGATTTGATGGGTTTGTGTCAATTTGATTGATAGTGCAGGAGTGGGAAGGGAGGTTGAATGTGGGAGTGTCGAACTCTGTGACAACTGCTATTCGAGAAAGTGTTCGAGAGATGTCCATTGGTAAATCTAGAACTACTGAGAAAGCAGACCGTGCGACCGTTGAGCAGGTGAACCTTTAGTGAACTCTTGTTAACATTTTATAACTATAGAAAATAAACGAGAGCAAATAGTAGGCCGTTTTAGTATATATATATATAATTTTTTAAGATTATGTTGTTCCCTTTGCTTCAAGTTGCTATTCATTGTTGGGATGCATTGGACCTGATGCAGCGGAGAAGATATTAGACAATTTTCAGAGTTATTATTTACATGATCTTCGTTAGTGTATAGTTTCTCTTGTAGTACTTCTGTGTAATCAGCAATGATGTTTAATAATCTAAACCATTTTCTCTGTTTTAAAGAAATATTTTTTTTTGTAGTTGTTATCATGCCTTGGTTGTGTTGTGGGGAATTAGTTGTTTATAGTTGTTATCATACCTTGGCTGTGTTGGGGACGTAGCTGCATTATTATTCTGAGCAGCGCTTGTTTCACTTTATAACATGTTTTTGAAGATTGATTGTATTAATGTGTTTGGTTGGGCTGCATCAAAAACTAGTTGACATGGAATATCTAGCTAACATCTTCTTCTTCCAGGCCATTGATCCTAGAACTCGCATGGTCTTATTCAAGATGCTAAATCGAGGTGTATTTCATGATATTAATGGCTGCATTTCAACTGGAAAAGAAGTAAGTAGACACTGCTACCTTTAATTTCTGTAGTAATACCTCCAGCATGTTCTAGTTTCATTCTTACTTTATCGTCGGGTTTGATGTCCTTATCATGCAATCGCTTTTTCTTCCACAGGCAAATGTTTATCATGCAACCAAATCTAATGGTCAGGAACTGGCAATCAAAGTATATAAAACTTCCGTTCTGGTATTTAAGTATGTCTAGGTGACACTTATAGTTTGCTAGTGAATTTTACTTGCAATATGGCCCATGGATCAGAGGTTCTGTACTTGTTTGTAGGTTGATAATGAATTTAACTTGTTGCACCCAAAATAACAGGGACAGAGATCGTTATGTACAAGGTGACTACCGTTTCAGATATGGATACTGCAGGCATAACCCCAGGAAAATGGTAAAGACATGGGCTGAGAAAGAGATGAGGAACCTTATGAGGTAAGCTGAACACATTGTTCCTGTTCATTTCATTATCATAAGGATATTGAAAGCTTAGTGGAAAATGAATGAGAACTTATTTCGTGATGGATTCAAGTTCTGCTGGAGGAGAAATGTGAACTTATGAGCATATTCTGAAGTTGTTTCGGTTGTTTGAGAATTGGTCCTGTCGGTATTTAATATGGTCATTGTGAACTGCAGGCTAAAGGCAGCAGGAATTAGGTGTCCAACTCCAGTACTTTTGAGACTTCATGTTCTGGTCATGGAATTCATAGGTATTGTGTGTTGATTAATCACCTATAAAATAAGTAGTGTCTTGATAATAGATGTGTTAGCAGTCTGTGTTTTCCCTGTATTTTAGTGTTTATTGTAGATTTTTCTTCTTTTCCTTCTCACTTGGTCTCTTGTGGATGGATTTGAATTTTGGCTTCTAATAGTACAGCTACATCTCCGGTTGAATTTTGGATTTTGTGCTCTCACAGGAAAAACAGGTTGGGCTGCACCTCGTCTTAAGGATGCTGCTTTATCTCTTGACAGGTTACGTGAAGCTTACGTGGAGGTGTGTCCATATCTTTTTAGCCATTCTTTGGGAATTCTGGATTGTGTAAAGTGGAACCCTGATTTCTAGGAGGTTACCGCTCTGCAGCCCCCGGTTTTTTTTTTTGGGGGGGGGGGGTGTTGTTTAATTTTTTTTTTTTAGTGGTTTCTGCCATATGAGATGATGGAACAAATGCTTCTATTATGTCTTTCTTTTGGCAAGTGAAAAGGACTTTGTGTATTTTTTTTACTCTATGTTTTAAATGGTCTAAGCATTTTCTGCATTCATTTTCAGATGATTATTGCAATGCGAACACTATATCAGAAGTGCAAACTGGTTCATGGAGACCTCAGTGAGTATAATATACTGTATTTTGAGGTGGGTGTTGACTATATGTTTTTTTTGCTCATCCTTTTCTTTTCTAATATTGAATTGATTCCACGTGCAAATGGAGATTTATCTTTCCTTGTGATTTGCAGGGTCACTTGTATATTATAGACGTCTCTCAATCAGTTGATCTTGACCATCCCCATGCCCTTGATTTCCTTCGTGAAGATTGTCTTCATGTTTCTGTATGTTCTTTACCGAAAGTATCCAACTAAAATATTCATAATCAGCAATATGTGTTAATTATGCATTGCTGGCATGCAGGACTTTTTCAAAAAACATGGTGTAGCTGTTATGACCATTCGAGAACTCTTTGATTTCATAGTTGATCCTTCTATTGCCGATGAAGCTGTGGATAGTTATCTGGAAAAGGTTTGTTAGTTTATACTTTATACTGTCAAATTTCCACAGGTACTTCAGGAGATTGTTATTGTGACTGCTTCCAACTTATTTTAGGTGCAACAAAAAATTTTGGCTAGAGGAGACATATCTGTTGAGGATGAAATTGCAGACTCTGTATTTTTGCAGGTAACTTTCTTGGCAGTGACATATCATGTTATTTGAGTTTTTTTTTTTTTTTTAATCACCAATCACCTTTACATAGCAATTTAAGCAGATCTCCTAAAACATTAAGCATGCCATCTTTTTGCCAAGTAGGCAGCCTGCGCCAGTTCTGATTGAAGCTGGTTTGATGTGATACACCAATCTTTGCTGATCAATATTTTCAAGACATTAAGTTAATGTCACTAGATATTTTTCACTCCCATGACTATCAGTTCCCTCGGCTACTGGATTAACCGACTGGTTCAAAGTTCAAACATGGGAATGCGAGTTTCATATGTATACACCCAAATGGTTCAACTCAAACAAAAAGCTTTAGAATCACTGCCCATATCTTTGCAAAACGTCCTTACAGTATATTAGTGTTTAAGGTGTTTTGATTTGCATAATACACATAAATCCATGAAATGGAGGATCTCTTTTTTGTCTTGGTTTTTGTGGGGACTGAAATTGGGATTCAGATTTGACACTTGAAGCTGGTGTGTGAGTGTGTCTCCGCATGCATGCATATGTGCACTTCTAAAAACTTAAAAAGTGAAAGATACTCGGAGATAAAAGTGGGCCTTGTTAAATTTTGATTATGTATATATGGGTGAATGCCGTGTTTTTGTTTTGTTTTACAGTCA
Organism: Pterocarya stenoptera; assembly: GCA_003123785.1. NCBI lineage: Eukaryota > Viridiplantae > Streptophyta > Magnoliopsida > Fagales > Juglandaceae > Pterocarya > Pterocarya stenoptera. Next base: position 17,774 of record QEOT01123066.1, on the reverse strand, counting down.
TTCATCCCAAAGACACTAGAACATGTAATGAATGCTGAGGATGATGTGCATCGGATAACCAGCGGCCAAGACACGGGAGATATGTACTATCAAACTATCACTGGACTCAAGCATGCCCTTTCAATTGCTCAGCAAGAAGCAGAGCCTGGTGAAGAGTCCTCTGTTAATCCAGCTGCTCTGTCTAATCCTCCTAAGAGCGAAATCGAGTCTCTAGAAGTCAGTGATGAAGACAACTCAAGCGATACAGAAGAGAGTTCCACATCGGAAACTGAACCAGAGGTTCCCGTAGATAAGAAAGCCGCTAGAAAAGAGAACAAAAAGAAAGTCAAAGAGGAGAAGAGGGAGGCTCGGAAGAATAAAGTGCCTAAGGCCGTGAAGAGAAGAAAGAAGAAGTTGGCCAAAGCTCACAAGACCAGATAGCTGCTAGCAGTAACTATAAATACAAAGTTTTATTTATTTTGACAATTATGCAAACCTTTTCTTCTTCTTTTTTCTTTTCATTAAGAGAGAAACAGCACAATTTGGCTCCTGAGTAATCGCCTATTTTTTTTCCCGGATTTAGTTGGTTTAACGCCTCAATTATGTTGTGTAGTTTTTATGCAATGTAGGCAATGAAGATATGAAGCGATATGTTAACCCGGATTCAGTTGGATTTTATGATGAGACATAATCATTCTCTAAGGAATAACAGTTCACTAAAATCAGAATACATATTCTTTAAAAATATAAAATACTTTTTTCGCTTCCTAACTAATCCTGAAAAAATAAAAAATACTTATATAAAGAAACATTATAATAAAGATGGACTGCTATAAAATAATAAAAAATTTTCTCATCAGTTACTATTTACCAATCTATATATCTTATGAAAAATATTTTCACACTCTATAAAAAAGTTATAGGTATACAGTGTGCAATGTCTACATAGATATGTAGAATTACTCATAAATTAAATAGCTAAGCATCCTCACAAAAGGATGGTGATGATCAACCACACCCATGAATCCATGATTATCGTAAGTGATGTTTTTCCTTCTAGAATGGTTGGGTCACCCTAATCAAACTCTGAAGGAAAATTCTACTTGATATTATTTTGGCAACGGTAGGATTAACTTAGTAAAATAATTTAATTGTGATTATTTAAGTGAGAATTTTAAACTTTTTTTTATACATAACAAAGAATGTTAAATTTTAAATAAGCAATTTTATATACAAGTATATCACTCAAAATTACGTGACTTTACGTGATTTGTTAAATCTATTTTGCAATAAAAATAATTTTATATATCATATTAAGTCTCGATTTGGATAGTGAGATGGGATAAAATAGTTTTAGATAAAAGTTAAAAGTTGAATAAAATATTATTAGAATATTATTTTTTTAATATTGTTATTGTTTTGTAATTTGAAAAAATTAAATTGGGATTTGAAAAAGTTGAACTATTTATTATATTTTATGTGAGGATTTGAAAAAATTATAATGATAAAATAAATTGAGATAGTTTCTCAATCCAAACGAGCCTTGCATTATTTTGTGAATTTATTTTAGTATAATTAATTTGTATTTCTATATATATGGAAAGGACAAAATGCCCAAAAACAAATAGTAATGTTATACAATCTCTCCAACCTCCACACACTATATTTTTTAAACTAATTCAATTCTTTTATTTATTATCTATATATTAAATATTTGATAAAAGAAAAAAAATAAAAAATATGATGTGTAGTGATTATATGAATAGTACGGGATTCCGTAGATTTTTTGAAAGAGCATTGTTATGCATCATCCTACACACCACACATCAAATTATTTTTTATTATTTTTAATTTTTTTTCAATTTTTTTTTATTTTCCTCTTTTTGAAATATTTATATTTTTTTATTCATCATTCATATAATACATATTTAATAAAAGAAATAAATAAAAAAAATTATGGTATGTGATGTGTAGGATGAAGTAAAAATTAATTCTTTTTAAAAAACAAAAGAGAAATGACGTCCATCTCTAAAATCCCTAATAATTTTACGGTAAACCCATCTACTCCTTCTCCGAGTCTGAGGTTCAAACCCAAAGAACCCGAAGAAGCCTCGAAATGGCCTCGACCACGAGGACTGAGTAGTAAGTCCTGTTCACGTCCCAGCAGATTGTGAACAGCCTTAACACCCCGAAAGAGGTCCGAGAGGACTTGCTGTTGATTTTCTCTTGCTTCGATAATCGAGTCTCGAACATCACCAATTTGATCAACGGAGAGGATTCTGTGACCGAGGAGGACCGCTTCGACGCCGCCAGAGAATCCGGTGGGAATCCAACGCCCTCGAAGCTTCTAGGCCCTCGCTCAACTACTCGGACTCCCGCAACGAGGCACGTGAGTGCTTGTCCGCCGTCGACGAGATTCTTAACCTGATGGATGAGCTACCAGGTCGGTCCGACTCCACCGAACAAACCCTAGAGGAAGGGCACGGCCCCACACCCTCCGATCAAAACCTTAACGACCAGAGCGACCAGCAGTCCCAGGAATGGGAAACCATGGCTCGCGCTTGGCTCTGCTCGTTCCCCGAGGCCAAAGCGGTCTCCATGGACGAGGTCGAAGCCTGGATCGACTCTAACCTCGACTCTATTCCTGAAGGAATCAAATCAATGCCTCGCTCGGACCTCTGTCAGAGGCTCATTGCAATCCAGAATTGCATGAGACTCCCCTCTCAGGTTCACTGTTTTTCTATTTCTTTTCTTTTGAATTTCGAGCTGTTGACAGTCCTATTTTTTTTCTCTTCCTTTCTGTTTTCCAGAACTAGATTTCTGTGGGTGCTTTGGGTTAGATGGACTAAGTTTTTTCCAATAATTTGAGAATCGTACCATCCGTAATTGCTAAGAGCACTAGCAGTGGACTCATCAAATTTATCTTCAAATTTTGATGAAAAGTACATATTTTTTCATATATCTAAAATATCCTTATCCATAACTCTACATTAGAATAGCTATTGAATTCATCAAAATAATAATATAATTATATTTTTTTAATAATAATATTTTTATTTTTTTTATATTTTATAATCACACTAATCATATGTTAATTAATAATTTAATTTTATTCTTACATTATTATTATAAGATAGTTGGAGATTAAATATGAATAGAAAAGATTTTTAGAGATTAAAAATGAATAAAAAATAGATTTGATAAGTGAATAGTAACTTTTCAAATTTGAAAAAAAACACACATTTACTGTAGTTAAAAACTTCACATTTATCTCTTTGGCTAATCCAATGCAGCTCTCTTTTGATCAAATTCATCATATTTTACATTTGACTATGCTTTTGATGAAGCCAATACTAATGCTCTAACAAATCACCGCCATCTCTAATCTTTGAATAAGGTCTAGTTTGATATGAATAAAAATAGCTGTCAACTTGGAAGGGGAAGTAACCATTTGGTAAAACCTAAAGTGGCCAGCGGTGCATTGGTACTGAAACGTTTAGGGTAACAGCATATGCCGTGTAGTGGGGGAGTGGTTTCCTTCATGTTTAGCCATTTAGGTGCCGTGGGAATTGTTGCGACGGCCTGTGGGTTTGGTTTAATTTCACTTGCCTGAAGTTTTTAGCTTAATTAAACTTCATGATTGGCCAAAGTCAACTTTTCGTTATGGGAACAACTATGGCCATTACTTAAGATTTGTTGCATGCTAGTAATTGGTACCGTGACTTGTGCTGAAGTGTCCCTATTCTTCTTTGAATTATGTTTGAGAAGTGCTATAGCCATAAAGATATCCCGCAAAAGTAAATCTATAAGCTGATATGGCTTCATATGATACGTTAGATCTATTTTCCATTAAAAATAGCTTTACAATTTAAGTAATGGTCATACGGTAGATCAGTTTGTGGTTTACTTTTGTGGAATTTCTTTGTGGCTAAAGCATTTCTCTTGTTTATTATCTATCTGTTTGTCTCGATTATCTATTGGATTTTAGAAAATAGTATCTTCTTGTTTTATTTGTTTGGTGGGTTACCAACAAGCCCTTATTTAGAAGCATCTTTAGTAAATTTTGCTTTTGGTTTATGCTCTTTGCCTCTTCTGTTGCTTGTATCTGCGTAGCTTTTGTTTGAAAATGCTCGTCCAACTAAAAAATGTTTCTGTACTTAATGCAGAGAATTATAAAGCAAAGTAATTTTTGGAATGTCGTTTAGTATAATGCAATAGTGCTATTTTTCATCTCTCTTATGGCAGGAAAAAGAACTTAGCCAGTTTGATTATGAGAATCCACCATATCGATTTCAACGTACTGATCAATGGAGACCGGTCTATTCTTGGTTAGAATCTTTAAATCAAGATGAGGTGGTGAAGTCAAAAGAAATCTCCGACTGGCTGAATGCTAATAAAGAGGTCCAAGAACAGTTGTGCTCTAGGCATTCTCGATATCATTTGATGCACTACATCAAAAAGTGCCATATCAAGATATTGAAGAGGAAGGAAAAGAAGATGGTATCATATAATTTCTCATATTGACTCTTATCATCGTTAGTATTCAATCTAGCACCTGAAATATTTAGACATGATTTGTTATAAGAGTTAGCCGTGTCAATATTCAGTAAGCAGGCACGTCCTACTTCTCATGCCTATTTAGTGAGATTTTTGCCTCACTTTTGCCCCTACTATTATTATTATGCTTGTTTTTGTATCAGAGGATTATCATCACTCATAGAGCAGCATAGAAGCACAGCAGTCAAGTAAAATGTGCAAGTACAATTAATAAACCTTAAAATCAGAACTTGTTCAATTATTTAATGCCATTGGTTTGCTTTGAACAGGGTGTGCAGCAGCATAACAAAGACACTTCTCTAAAGGTTCGCAGGACTGTAGTGATGAAACAGCCAACAGTGCTTCCATGTATGTTTCATTTATAGTGGCTTTCATATTTTTCTAGGGTATGCTGGGATGTCTAATACAGATGGAATGACTGTTGTGCTTTCAGCAGCATCTGGAGGCACAAGTTTATCTTCTGCAATGACGGCACCATAGAAAATGGAGCTATCTAAAACCAAAGCAAATAAAAAAGGAAAAAGAAATGTAGTAATAGAAGCAGCAGCAAATTTGAATTGCCATTGCTGCTCATATTCGCTGTGACTGCATTGAGATTTTAAAAATTTTGTTCTAAATGGTTTCTGGGGTGGTTAAGGAGCTTTTGTTTGTTTATTATTTTGTTCTTTTGAGCTTGTATTTGTTCTGTTTTACAATATATGTTACTTGTCTCAATAATTTTCAAACCCTTAATTTCTCTTTCCCTGCCCTTTTTCTCTATCTAATGTTTGCAGACAGCACTCCAAGCGATCTACCTAAAGATGGCGACGTTTACTTGACGAAAAGAAAGGAAGCCTATCGCAAATATGAGATGTAAGTTGCTTCTGAAGATTTTCTTGTTAAATTGCATCCGATGTAGCAAAATCTCGTGTTGCATATTGCTGGACGCATTGTGCTTACAAGTATTGTTTATTGGGTTTCAGTTTGGTGGAGTTGGAGAAGCTGCTTTCTCCTATTTTCTCAAAGCATCAAATATAAACCAATGTAGAAATCCTGAATCGGCAAATCTCTGGCTATAGAACAATGTCTGCAAACTTGGAAGGGCCATGCTCATTCTTCTTTGCCGATAGTAATCTTTCATAACTGAAGAGTGAAGATGTTCTCCACAATGCATCTCGTAAGGTTTTAGGAAAAGATTTAGGGAAAAAAGAAAGATTTAGGGAAGTTTCTGTCCTGCTTATATGCATTGCCTTTTCCATTTCACTAGAGAATGGGGAGGACAATAATTGTTTGTGTTTGTACAGAAAGGCCTTGAGTTGAAAATCAAAACCAAACTTCTCGAGCAGTTCAATCCCTAAAATGTGTCAATTCTCGAGTGTCCCTAAAATCGTGTCTCAACCAATGTTCAACTTGCGTATGCATGGGGTTCTTTTGTTTTGGTTTGTTTTGGTTCCCTTTTGAATTTCGAGCATGGTAGATGGAGATGGCTCACAGCTTGGATACAAGGTGAAGGAGAGATACAAAAGCTGTATCCAGTAAAACTTGTCCTTTTCTTTCCGTCCTTGTTTATAATTTTTAGCCAGCTGTATCTTTTATGAACTCTCCAAGAAACAATCCACTGGTGAACTCGTCAGGGCGAAGTCGAGGACCGAATAATTCTTAATAGAATAAAAAAAAGTTGTTTTATTTTTTTATAAATAATTTTTTTCTACAATATAATTTTTTTCACATGAACATTAGCAAAATTTATTTTATTTCTTCTTTCTAATTCATCAGGAAATTTAAATTATAGGGATTGTAGATGCCGTATTTTACACTACCAATCACTCGAACGACCTTCAAAGAACAACTCAACGGTAGTGGTTGCCTAGTGTAGACTTTGATGCCTAAGTTAGAAAAGTGGTCTTAATGTAATATCTTAATAGCACTTAGAAGAGTATTTGTTACCTTTATGTGTCATTTATAGAGATGCACAGGGCATGTCCCGGAAGTAGATAACCATTCATTCCATGTATTTATCTCTAACTATCTCTTAACCATGAATGAGGAGATATCTGTTCTTATATATAGTAGTTATCCATCTCAGGATATCTGCTTTCATTTTGGGGCGATTTTTTTGCGAATGGTGTGGCTCACCTAGTTGACATCGTGCTCCTGTGGGCCAAAGGCCCATGGGTCCTGTACGTCAACATAGCCAGTTGGGTTTGCTTATGGGGGCTAGGTATCCAGAGAATCCTGCAAATATCCCCTCTAGAGATAGTTGTAATTATATTTATCAAATTACTCATTTCTGTTCAATCCTTAAAAGGATAATCAAAGCTTGAGGCTCATGTGAATTTTATTTTATTTTTTAAAATCAATGTAGGTATAGAGATAAGTTCACAAAGTCTATAATTTTGTTAAAATTAGAGGGGAGTGTACAAGAAGAGTGAAACTAATGGAAGAAAACCTGAGGAAGTTAAAAGGTATCTTTCGTGTTCATATGTTAACGAGGTTGCTTGTGAATGATGGTGACTCTTTTCATGTTTTGGGTGTGCCATGATATCTAAAAAGTTTGGCGAATATTAACCAATCCCTCTCCTTTTAGATTAGAAAAAACGGTTAGGAACCCCAAGTTGTTAGGTCTGTTCAGTTGCTTATTAGAATTGTTTATTATATTTTATGTAAAGAGTATTTCAAATCTACAAATAATTCCAAGGTAAAATGATTCAAGTTTCTTGAAGTCAATCAATATCATAACGGACTATTTATGCACTAATATTTGAGAAAATTGGGGTATTTTGTTGGGATGGTTTGAAAATCAACAGCTAATCAATCAAAAAAATTCCTTGCCCTCATAAAACCACTATCTAATTTTTGCCTAAGAATTGGTCAAATGGCATTAGCATACAAATTCTAATTGGAAAATCATACATCGTATGACTATTTCTACAATTCTTCCACACAATTTTATTTTAAATAAAATACATTTTTATAATATAATTTATAAAAATATCATCGTACGTGTTCAATTTAAAACATGGTGGTATAAAAAACTATGAAAAGATTATATTTATATTATTATTCATTTTAATTTAAACATCTTCATAAACAAAACAATATCAAGATCTTCACGAGATGATCAAAGCAACGGATACGTCTACGATGTAGAAAATAACATTTTTTGTTCTCCTCTCTCTTCTCTCAAAACATTTGAGCAATTTATTTTAAATGCTTATATAATTCTTTCTCTGGACATGTTTCTATAATATTTTACATCCAATTTTACTATTAGCTTGTAAATTTATGCTCTTGTTTGGTCAGACAGATGAGGTAAGATAAAAGTTGAAAGTTGAATAAAATATTTTTAGAATATAATTTTTATTTTGGGATTTTAAAATGTTGAATTGTTTATTGTATTTTATATAAGAATTTAAAAAAATTATAATAATTAGATAAGATGAGATAGTTTGTGAAAATAAACGACACCTATATTTCAAGTCAAACCACATCAATCTATAAATTTATTTTTATAAAATTTCTATATTTGATCAAGTATTTTTCCATTAGTTTGCCTGATGAAACAAAAAAGAAAGTTGAAAAGTCTTTTATTTGAACTTTTTTTTGTTAGGAAATGAATGTAGGCACCTTAATTACCCATAAAAAAAGGGGGAATAAAATGGACTATAATAATGCCCAGAAAAAGAAAAAGAAAAAAAAAA
>QEOT01123065.1:15247-45019 GCA_003123785.1 Pterocarya stenoptera | reverse complement strand
ATCAGATAGGGGGTCGATGTTTTCTTTATCAGAGCTAGCAGATTGGGAATAAAGACCACTATAGACAGAAGAAGACTGACCTTTAGAGAGCTCAGGGGCGTGATTGGGGGGGCAAGTGTTAATGGTGGAGTCCACTCCATGGAGTATAGGATCCTTGGTGGGTGGCTGCTTCTCGGGAGCTGAGACAGTGGGGGACAAAGGAGTAACTCGAGCTGTGTCACCAGTGATTGGTGCCTAAAAAGTTGTTGTGAATTTCTCCATCACTATAGATTTCCTTCTGCTAGTATGCTCCTCCTCATTCATCGTAGGTTGGTGGCCTGAGCTTGCCTTTGGTTGAGTAGATCCTGAGTCAACTCCATATCTCTTAGACTCTTTAATGCAAGATTTTGGAGCTGCAGCCCTGATGAGTGTACGAAAATGCACTCTAAATACCCTATTATTGGACTATAACGCTAAAATATGAATAGAAATTATAGGAATTAATGTGTATTCTTGAATTGAGTTTCTGTTTACTTTAAGATACTGCTAAGTAGATTTTTATATTTAATTTCAAGGACTATAAAAGAATAAGTCAAAACCTAGTCAAATTCAAAGGATTTTCAAATGGGCAAGAGTTGGAACAACCTAAGAACTTTCAATGAGTGTAGGACTCTTCAAATAAGGATAATGAAGGGGTTTAAGAGTAATTCGGATCAAGAGAAATAGTCAGAGTTCAACATGCTCTAGGAGACAGTCTGGATATATTTTAGTATTTTGAACGTAACTTTCTACTCACATATCGGATTGATACGATTCTAGATGCGTTGGAAAGCTAACTTAAAGGGGTACAACTTTGTTTCTAATAAAAATTTCCAAATTCGAATTCCTGAAGTACATACATGGCTGCCAAGATAAGTCCTAACATTTAGGTGATTTTTTTAGGCGGGAATCATGAAGATATTAGGGTTTCTTTCCTACCCTATATAAGTATATCATTAGGAGGTTGAAAAGAGAAGGAGAGAAAATTAATTGTCATGGCAGCTGTTTGCTTTACTTTTCTCTTGAGATTTTTGTTGTCCATTATATTTATAGGTAACTAAATTCTCAAGTAGGGCTAGGGATGAACTTGCACATTAGATGATATTTTTAATTTATTTTTATTTATGTATTTGATTTTTAATTACTAAAATTCTTTTGTTTTATCATTCTCAATTCATCGTTGATGTTCTCTTCTTCGAATAATCATAGAATTTATTCTGTTTATAGATTCAGTCATGCTTTTTCTATTGAATGGATTAGCTCTTTGATTATGTTTAGATCAATTATTTATCTATATTGATTTAATTCTTTACTACAATATCGCTTCTTGAGTATATTGTCGTCGTTGGATTTTCTCAATAGTGATAATAATTTACGTATTTAAAAGTGATGAATGATTCTTCATAGGGTTACATTTGGTTTAATCTTGGTTTATAAATCTATATATTCCGATTGAAAACTTTTGGAATTGAGTTCTTAATTGAGTTATTCAATGAATTAAGAATAATTAAAATACCAGATTTGTGCAAGAGATTCCCGACGCTCTACTGTTTGTCAAATTTGAGTACTTTCTCCATTAGTCGCTTTGCTTCACTTTAATTTACATTTAAAATTAATTTTTGTTCTCCATTAATCATTTAATATTTTTTTTTAGTTTTTTTGTATTCTTCTACTTTTCTTTTAATTTGTCTCTCTGTGGAATCGATACCCCAAAACTGTGCTACAACTACTGCATTATTCTTTAGACGTAATCAAGCCCTCAGCCATGAGCCAAATTGCATTGTCTTTTCATCCTGTTTGAGTAGATGGCATCCATCCCTTTGTGTTTTATCACTCCACATTTGAAACAAAAGTTATGGAGACGTTCATACTTGAAAGCAATCCAGGTTTTCTGATTAGAACCTTGGATCCATCTCCCCCGAGCCAAAGGTTTATTGAAATCAACAAGCACTTGCAGTCTGAGGAAGTGACCCCAGCCCAAGTCATTTGCATCTACTTCCACATGTAGGACTTGCTCGATACCAGAAGCTATCAGTTCACCATAGTGTTTGTTCATACTAGCCAGGGGAATGTTGTGCAACTGCACCCAGAAGGGTTCGTGTGAAAATCTTATGGCACTAGTTGGGATACTGCCATCAACTTCTTGAATGGCCAATATAGACCTATCGAAGGACCATGGCCTGCCTTTAAGGACCTTTAGCAAGTCTGAAACTTGTTGGAATTCCACTAGAAATGTGTTTTCACCTGCATATGTGAAATGGACCCAGCCCTCTAATCTCCAGACTTGAGGCATTGTTGATCGAAAGGCTTCTTTGTTGAAGTTCTTATCTGTTGTGGCTAGAACTATAAGGCAGTTTTTGCCTTTCACAGCTGCTACCTCCATTGATTTCTCAGACAAAATAATGGCTTCATCTTTATTTTCTAATAGTTTTAGACCTTCCCACATGGTAGAGTGATCCATTTCCACCATGCATGCAACCTCCACTGACCACGTAGGGAGACCAAACTCTCCATTTAGAACGAGAGAGACCAACCTTACTCCTAAGAGAAGGGTCTCGAGGATTTTAGACTTTGAAAAGAAAGGTATATTTGTAGTAATGAGATAGTTTGAGTTAATGTTTTATAGAGTTTTGAAAAAAGAGATAGAAAAAAATTTAATAAAAATATTATAAAGTTAAAATATTGTTAGAATATAAATTTTTAATATTATTTTTATTTAAAAATTTGAAAAAGTTAAATTATTTTTATTTTTTATTTGAAAGTTTAGAACAGTTGTAATGATTAATTTGAAAATATTTATATTTGATTAATGTTTGAGAAAAAGATGGAATGAGATGAGAATTTTTTGAGAAAAAGATGGAATGAGATGAGAATTTTGAGTTAGAAACATTTTTCAAACAAGCCCTAATGATCTGGCTTGAAGGAAAGGTATTATTTGACAAAAGAGAAACAACGTAGAAGCTACATTTGCTAATTGGAAGTTAGAAAGTGTGCCATGTTTGCTTTGGAAAATCACCCAAATTTTTATTTTGGTCTTCAATAAATTTCAAAATTTTAAATCAAACATCCTTGAATCTCAAAAAAAAAAAAAAAAAAAAAAACAATATTTCAACTTTTTGACTCGTCATACAATTATTTCAATCTTATTTCTTCCTATTGCAATTCTGAAGGCTGTAGTTTCCCATTATTTGTTTCCATTTTCAAAAGAAAAATGGGAAGACTAATAATAAACGGTAACATTTGATTAAGAAATTCAGTTGGCCACCTACTGCCACAAGCGTCAATAGAAAAAACATGGTTGATTTTTTTAAAAAAGAATAAGCAAGCCAGACTGATGATGAGCCTCTTAAGCTTCTGCTCGGCATATGCAGACTAACCTGGCTAGACATAAATATCATCACTTTTTATTCTCCTAATTTTGAAATCTTTAGGATCAAAACAATGTACATATATAAGCATGAAAATACTCTCTTTTCTTTCCCTAAAATGACATAGTATACATAAACCACAACAAAGGCCCTCCACGGTTCTCCATCTTCGCTGCCAACCTACTACAGTTGATTCCTAGATGCATCACGTCTTTAAATTTACATGCCGGCTGGATGTGGGAAGCCGAGATCAGTCTGCCACCGCACATGCTCTGGTATGAGCCTATGGATCAGCTCCAGTGACACCCCTTGTAGCTGTAGACAAATTGTAATTACCTGAGTTAATTGATCTATAGCAAGCATCAAATACTGCAATCACAATAAATAAATAAACAAAACTATAGTAAAGCATCAGTGAGGAAGTGTGAAATGTGATTTATATGCTTCCAACAGTCTGCATAGGACCCTTGCACTTGCATAGCTACTCAAAGTAATGGACTGCCTCTACCTAACTATGAGAATGAAGAAAATTAACGTAATCGGTTGCCTCTACCATCAAGATCTTCAAACTATGAGACCAGCCACATTAATGGCATGGGATCCCATCAATGAGTTTGTTAAACATAGGTACTTTGTTAGGTACATTAAAGCTTATTCCCACAGCACGAGCAACAGACCTACAGCCACAGAAGGATAGAGCTGTTCTGCAACTAGGAATGACAATAATGAACAAACGACAATGTCTGCCAGCGCTAATGCAAAATATGAAAATTATTCTTGGCATTCTGTTAAGCTAGAATACCAAATACGTAACAATAAACCAAGAAAATAATTTAGGATTATATAGTAGGAAGGAGAAGACAGAATCTCCAAGAGTACAATAACAGGAACAAACCAAAATCCAAGCAGCATATGACTGCCAAGCTGCCAGCAGTGAGTGCATTAGTATCTGATCTTGATGCATCAAAAAGACAAGAATCCTGATTGCTGATTCATGGATAGATAACTTTTGATTCTATCCTAAGGATAGGTTAACTGCTAAGAATCCAAGCATAGGGACCCTGATAGTGTACCCCTCAACTTATGAGCCACGGTCACCAAAATGCACAGCAAACAAGGGACATGCCATGCATATGAACCCTGCTAGAGTAATTCAAGATTTGTTTTCTTCAAATGGAAGAGGCTACATACTTCCTGCTTAAAGTTGAAAAGAGGGGGCAATGGGCGGCCATTTGGAAGACGGGCATTGGGCTCACGTAGCTCATCAAAGAAAGGGTGCGCACATGCTTCTAACTGCAATATCAAAAACCAACAAGAGGGAAAATGATAGGTCAGATACACATAGGATGACTATAAGTCATATTACCAAAGAATATTGTAAGGAATGGACAGAATGGAACTCTGAATTGTATCAGCAAACTGTAGAAGTTGCAGTTCACACAACAGAAGACAGCAAACTAACGTGGCTTAATTAAAAAATTTTTTCCAAAAGCAGATGAAATGAGATTATTTTTTATGTGATTGGGCTTTATCTCGATACTAAAATTAATTTTCATTGAAGGATGTCCAACTCACCGCGGTGCACCGAAGGCTTGGTGAATATTGAAGAAGCCGTGAAGCAAGGTCAATTGCCTCAGGAGGCATTCGTTTGTGGAAAACCTGAACAGACCCCAAAGTCAGCGTTACATAAATGGATCAAATCCAAGTATAATAAACCCCATATTCAACAGCAATTGATGAATTTGCCAGACTGTGAACAGAACCTCTGATTGGTCCATTAGAAACAAGACGTTTTAAGAAAATAAAGTCAAGAGTTTTTAGAGCTCATCCACCTTCCCTAAAATATGATGATTGTCTGCTGGTGCATCTAGAATGTAATCAAGTCTTAAGATTCGAGCAACACCACTTATTTGCTTACCCAATCATATCTGGTAAACAATTGAGAAATAGCCATGTAGTTAAAGATCGACAAAAGTATACCTTGTGCCAAGGATGCGCTTTAATTTGAGGGAACCTAAAATCTGTATAATCTGGATTCATGCAACGAATTTCTTCTCGAGTTGGAGTACCAAGAACCTGCAAGCACTTAATGTATCATCACAAAATTACCAGAGTTGATTATCCCATAATAACATTGATAGACAGCAAGGCTTCACCTTGATAATTTCAACAAGTTGGTCGACTGCATTTTCTCCAGGAAACAAAGGCTATCATAACATTTGAAATTATGAGAAACAATCATAAATAACAGATGATTAAATACAGCTTGAAGTTTGAGAAAAAAGTTTTTCACTTCACCACATCATTTTCAACGGAATTGACTAACCTGACCCACAAGAAGCTCAGCAAGGACACAACCAGCTGACCAAATATCTATTGATGTTGTGTATTCTGTTGCACCAAATATCAGTTCAGGAGCCCGATAATAGCGAGAGCATATGTATGATATATTTGCTTCACCCTTGACCTGTGATAACAACAGAAAACCATGAAAGACCAAAACATTTGCGGGAAATAATCTGTTGGAAACCTAGCATCATGTTAGACAAAATGTATCTTGTATAAAGCAGCATGCTACTATAGAAGTCTGTATGAACAACCGCAAACATGCATTTTAAGACTCAATTCATATGTGAATCAGTATCAAATTCTCTCAAGAGACCACATCATAATGCACTGTTCTTTCATTGTATAAGCAGACCAAATGAGCTCACTTTCTACGTAGCCACATGCCACAATATGAATTCAATGATATGTAGAAAGCCTATTTTCTAGTATTTATTAGTCATTGTCAGATTTGTTCTTTTTTTCCTTTTTTTTTCTTTGTTTTAAACAATACCAGCTTTCAAGACCAGAGCTATCAACCACTCAGCCACCTCTCTGTAAAGACAATTTATATTTTATTTTTTGTTCTACCATTACTACCTATAGAAAGATATCTGGTTGGTGTGAATCTATGGGTCTATCTATTTACTGAATATATCTATCTATCTGTATATATATATATATAAGTAAAAAGTTTATTCACCAAAATGTGATAGGCGAAGCCCTTGTACACAAGAATCTATCTGTATATAATAGATACACGATACAACAGGCCCTTTTAATTGTGAAGTAAGAAAGAGCCCTTGATCTCATTCCTTAACTGAATAAAGTGGTAAAAGTCAAAGGTGGTAATAAGTCATATAGAATCAATAGATTCATGCTAAAAACCCCTCAATGATACATTTTATTAAACTTTTAGCTGATACAATCTTTTGGCCGATACCGATAAAGGGATGAAGTGGTATATAGTTCTTTTGTTGATAAATTGGAGGATTAGAAACATGACTACTGCTTTCCAATTTTCTTTTTTTCACTAATTGCTACTTCATCAATCTTATTGAGTAGTGTACCCATTGTATTTGCTTCTCCTGATGGTTGGTCGAGTAACCAAAATGTTGTATTTTTCAGTACATCATTACGGATTGGATTAGTCTTTCTAGTGGGTATCCTTAAGGTCTCATTTGGATAGTGAGATGAGATGAAATGATCTATTAATAGTAGTGAAATAGTTTGTGAATAGTAGTGAAATAGTTTGAGTTAAGATGTTTGTGGGATTTTGAAAAATGAGAGAGAAAAAGTTGAATAAAAATATTATAAAGTAAAATATTATTAGAATATAATTTTTTAATATAATTTTTATTTTGAGATTTGAAAAAGTTAAATTGTTTTTTGTATTCTGTGTGGAGGTTTGAAAAAAGTTGTAATGATTAGATGAAAAAGTTGAAAATTTGAAATTGAAAAGTGTTTATGTTTGGGGTGTTTGGATATTGAGATAAGATGGAATGAAATGAGATGAGAGTATCTTGCTATCCAAACCAGGCCTTCTCTCATTTCTTGAACCTACTCGTCCCATTTAGATCCAAGTGTGCTTGTCCCCCCCTCTTCCTTACCATGGCAAGTCTTTGTGAAATAACTCCGATGAGAAGAAAAAAGAAGGCATTAAGAGGACCCTCGTGGCCCAACCCTAGACATTTTAAGATCATTTTTCAAGTTAAAACTTGTTCCCATTTCAATTCAAGAGATAGATAAATAAACACATCCCATTGCACTGATCAAGGGTGATTGTAGTGACTGAGAGGGTCAAAGACCAAGAAGTGAATTATTTATGAGCGAAGCATTCTTCTTATGGCTAGATCCAATCGCTTGGTCCCTACGGAAAGGGAAAATGATTTTAACTTCTTCCTTTCAAAAAAGGAGGATTAAGAAAATTCTATTGATAGTAGATTTCTTCATAACTACTGGAAAAGCATGAAAAAAAAGGCTTGAATGGTACAATCCCTCCTCCGTTACTCCGTTATTAAGGGGCAATCTTATAGTTCTTGGTCTGTGAAGATCCGTTGTTAGGTGCTCTGTTTTATTTTTCCATTGAGGCCAAACCTCAACCATTGCTTGAGAGATAGTTGTCCATATACTAATAAGGAATGTATGGATTCTCGAGAAGAGAGGACCAATGGTGGTCCCCACGAACTGCCCAGATCCCCATGAGTGAATAGAAAGTTGGATCTACATTGGATCTCACTTGAATTGCCCATCTACTCAGGAGATGTCTGGTTTCAAAGCCCGGTTCGAACAAAAGTATGCCATGCTAATTTGCCTTGGATGATCAACATCTTAGGCGTTGATGAACCCATTGAACTATCCATGTGGCTAAGAGCCCTCATGGCCCAGACACAAAAACACAAGTATCAAGGGCACGCTCTACAACTAATCTATTAGCCCGTTGTGCAGTCCTCCCGCCAAGGTCTACCATGCCAAAAGCGAGACAAACCCCATCCCTTTCTTTCCTTTTATATGTTCCCATGTCCCCACAAGAAACTATTTCTTTTGCTTAACAGCAAGAATACGAGAAACCCCAAAAAGATATTCATGACAGGAATAACACCCGCCCCACCCCCCAGAAAAAAAAGAAGGAAAACAAAAAAGAACACGTAGAGTGCATTCATAGGGACATGGTAATGCTGGCCGAGAAAACTTTTCTATTAAATATCAAAGAACAATTAAGTGAAGAAATAAAAGCCCATTAAGCGTTTCTTTATATCTGTAGTCGGGAAAAAATGAATCATAAGCCAATGAAAAATTCATATTTTGGGGTTCATTGGCTTCAAATGCTTTTGGATCATGTTTTGTGGCACTTGCATTGCAATTTGTTTTATGAGCACACTTGAGTTGCAATTGGCCATGGAGAAAAAGTTAAAAAGTTTTCCTGAATATATAGCACTGACTCAAACATAACAAATTACTTTGTAGCAGCTACCATTGTTGTAACAAGTATCTCAGTGAAATTAAAAAAAATGCGAAGACACATACAAGAACTTTAGCACTTCCGAAATCGCAAAGCTTAACCCGGTGGGTGAGAGGATCGACCTGCAGAATATATATAAAATACATTTGGATGAAACAGTCCTGCTTATTTAAGAAAAACAAATGTTGGATAACATACCAAAAGATTCTGAGGCTTCACATCCCTATGGCAAACACCAGGAACAGTATGGATATATGCCAGCCCCCTAAAGATCTGAGATGCATTTTGCATTTATTACCAGAATTTTAAATAGCGAAAAGAAGATTCAGGGAATAAAAAGTGATCTAAACAAACAAGTATGATAATGCGAAAGAAAGAGAAAAAATAAACTCATACTTGATATGTATAAAGTTTAACATAGATGAGGGGCATCCTCTGGTTCATGCTGCTGTAATGCTTTAGAACCCGGTATATAGTCTCAGGAACGTATTCCATAACTAAATTCAGAAAAAGTTCGTCTTTATTTGTCGTAGAGAAGAAACAATGCTTCAGAGAAACCACATTTGGGTGATCCATCAAGCGCATTAACTGCAGCTCACGATTTTTGTACCGCTTGTCCTGCAAGACCTTCTTTATGGCCACCGTCTCCCCATTTTCTAAGCATTTTGCCTGAATAGTGTGATATCAATTGCTACAATGAATGCAGGATACCATGAAAAACCAGTTGTTACCGTAAAAACACATATAGTTCTATACCTGAAAAACAATTCCGAATGATCCACTCCCTACAACACGCTCTGCCATGTAGCTGATAGTCTGTAAGCGGCATCACAACAAAATACAAGATAATAAGTGGGATGAAAAATATAAGCTCCTTAGTTATCATCAGCAATTCAACATTCAGAATTACTAATCAATTGGTTAGAGCTAGATAGTAGCACGAATAGGGATCCAAGCACAATTTTCACAAGGCGTTAGCATTAGTCATTTCTGATAATCATATATCTCTAAACAATAAAGAGTACTGCATTTTTTCTATAAAATTTAGAGGAGCTGAGACATGTTACAGCAACAGCAGCAATAAAAATAACATTAAAAAAGCACAGTTCATAACCTGTTTGGGTTCACCATTTTTGCCTCCAATGGTGGTGGCAATGATGTGACCAGTGACTGCATCATTCGCCTCGACAACAGAGGATGACATTTCCTACAACACATAGCAACAGAGCATTAAAAAGCTAAAAATTAGACACAAGCCTTGCCCACCTGTAACCAATGGCATTTCGGCTCACTTACAAAAAACCGTCCTAATGAACTATAAAACATGCATAAAAACACAGGAACAATAAATTTCAGCACGAGTCAGCTTTACGTAGATGACAACATCAATTTGCAAACTCGACACATTTTTTTCACAAATAGGGCCATATCTGCATAAGTACTTTTTTCCACATAAGTTCATTAGAGTGAGTCACAAAAAAGATGCAAATGTTGCCCTATTTATCAACGATATTTTGCGGAGCTGCCATGTTTAGGACCCCATGATTATGACAGCCGTTGGTTAAGCCAAAAAATAACGAGGTGTTCTAAGTAGAACCAAAGTCATCATAGAGCTGAAACGCATTTATGATCCAACGAAAGTAATAGCAAATGCATATCGATGACAAACTAGGAATGAGATGGCACCGTGAGAATGTGACGTTGAAGAAAGTCAGTGCGAAATGAGCTCAAAGAATATGTATAGAAAAGGCAAATTTAAGGCGGCTATAGCTCACAAGAAAGCATCACATACTATAAGTGACTTGAAACCCAATCAAAGAGATTAACAAGGAGAGAATCAAAGGACGTTCACTTCATGAAGCAAACTGGTACCTTTTGAGAGCAATCTAACAAGTATAAAAGGGTAAAAGTTCCCAATGGTCATGGCAGGGTTAAGGGAAGAAAATATGAAACTTGACGTACAAAACGAAAGGGGTGATAGCACCAACGTCCAATTTCCTGGGAAAGAATCGATAATCAAACTAATCAAGCTAAAGAGTGACGAAATTACATGAAAGAGTTCATAAGTTCAAATAGAACGAAAATGCCAGACCACCACAAAGGAGGGAACTAGTATTGATCTAGTATTGATCTGTTTGGTTACTTAGAAAATTAAGGATAAGAGGAAAAGTCCACGGAAAAGGAAAAAAGAAATCCCCGTACCCCAGATTGATATTAAAAATTAGCAATTTAAACAGTACTTAAGTATTATCTTTTCTTTTCATTTTTTTAGAAAGATTTCATCGCTTAATGAAACTAAAGTCTAAGAGAACATGGCCCAAGAAAGGAAAGCTCAAAGATCAAGATCTCGACCATCAAAAAATCAAACAAAAAAATGCACATAATCTCAAGAAATAAGAAAAAAAGTAAGGAGTTCAAGAAAAAAAAAACAGAATAACATTGCGATCAAAGACCGTGGGGAAATCCGGCCGCTAAAAACTCCCAGAAACCTTGGAAAAAATATAAGAGAAAGGAAGCACCGAGAGTACCAGATCGGACAGAATTCAAAGAAGAAGAAAGGCCCAGAGCTGGATCGTAGTGGATAAATGAAGAAACACAAGAGTCATAGGGTGTGGTACAATGAGCGAGGGCGAGAGAGAGGAGAGTACAGTTTGAGCAACCGACCTTATTGGAGGCGTCCATTTCAGAAGGAGCTTTCAGACGCTCAAGAATCTTCTGCCTGTGTTTGATGTTGTGGTGGTTGATGCTTGTTAGGTCTGGCGGCCATGGCGACGAAACTCTCACAAACTACACTCAAAACTTCCACCTTATTCCTCTTCTCCTGTCTGTGTCTCTGTTTGTCTCAAAGGAGTGGGGCCAGGCATTGTTCGATTTAGAACGGGAAGGAGAGAATACCCACGCGAGCTTGAGTGGCAAGTGATGACACGCTCCAATTAGACTGCTCCGTTTAGCAATGTCTGTCTTGTCTCTGTCTGGGTACAGTTGAGGACGACGACGACGACGATAATGCAGTGGGAACGCTAGCATTTTATTTAGAATAGCACGTTTTTAAATTTCACTTAAGTAGGCGGAGAGTGAGACGGGAAGAAAAGTTTTTAGACGAAAGTTAAAAAAATATTATTATTATTTTGTAATTTAAAAAGATTAAATTATTTATTATATTTTATATAAAAATTTAAGAAAAATATAATTATGAGATGAAATAAAATGAAGGTGTTTTTATATCTAAACAAAACTTAAGTCCCGTTTGTTTACACAAAATTATTATCTCATCTCATCTTATCTCAATAATTACAAGTTTTTCAAATTTTCAAACAAAAATATAATAAATAATTCAATTTTTTCAAATCTTAACATAAAAATAATACTAAAAAATATATTTTACTAATATTTTATTTAACTATTATTCAAAACATCTAATCTCATCTCATTTCATATTAATTGTATATCCAAATTCAACCTTAAAATTAATGTTTTTGTAAGGGGTATTTTCTATTTGCATAGGAAAACAATGAGTCCGTACTATGTGCTGACTGGATTAAGGTTGCAATTCTATGGATAACGTGGATTCCCGATCCACTCTATTTTTCTTCTTTCTCAAATGAAATAAACAAGTAGAATGGAAATCATTTTCATTGTTCCCACAATTGGGTTACTC
Organism: Pterocarya stenoptera; assembly: GCA_003123785.1. NCBI lineage: Eukaryota > Viridiplantae > Streptophyta > Magnoliopsida > Fagales > Juglandaceae > Pterocarya > Pterocarya stenoptera. The sequence continues at coordinate 32,688 of QEOT01123065.1, read as the reverse complement.
CGATTTAGGTTAAACGTCATTAACAAGATTATGAACAAGTTAATCCGATTTAGGTTAAAGGTCATTAACAAGACTATGAACAAGTCACTTCACAATAGTCTATGACATGTTTGGCTCTAAGATTAGTCTTATGGTCCATTAAAAATATGTTTGTTGAGAAAAAATTGTAGAGAAGTATAAAATATTCTTTGTTACCAAAGGATTTGAATTCCATTGAGTTACGGTCTAAATTTTAGATAATCTAAGTGAAAGAGAGACAGATACATGAGATTGACCTTATATCATTTATAGCTGACTGAATGAGTGAATTTATTTGATAACTTTAAAGAGAAATGCTATTTATCAACTTTACACTACACATCAATATGTGATTTATCATTTTTATCATTCTATTTAAATATACATATTTATACAAAAAATTTCGACTTTAAATTCACTATAAATATTGTAGGGCTCACCTTATTTGTATATCCCTCTCCAATACTAGATTTTAGAGTTCGAGCAAGAACTGTATCAAATATGAATCCATTGTCAAATATTGTCTTAACATATGTTTAGAATGTAGGAAGTCTTTATTAAATAGTGTACAAATATTTATTAATAGTTATGAAAACTCTTTTAGGAGAAGTTTTAATAGTCAAAGGGCTGCGAATTTTTTTCATAAGAGCTATTAGAGCATTTACATCCGATTCCCTAAATTTTTTTCTAAATTTTAGCTAAAAATGATACTTCTTATAATTTTATCCTAAATTTTACTTATTTTCAAAAAATATTCTACATCTCATTCCCTATACTTTCTCTATTCTATTAAAATAATATTTCTCTATTATTTATTTATTACTTTTTTCTCTCACTTCCATTTATAAATTTAGGACAATGCTAAAGTCACCGCTTGGGACTCCCATTGGCTCTAGCATATGTTTTTTCATGTGTCTTTTTTAAATTATTTTTTATATAGATTTTTTTAACACTTTTAAATATTTTTAAAAAATAAAATAAATTTAGAACATCATTAAAAAATAATTTCTTAATCAGAAAGTGAAAAAAATCATTAAAAAACAATTACTTAATCACGAAGTAAAATAAAAAAAAATATAAAAAAAAATATTTTTATGATTTTTTATTTTACTTCGTGATTAAGGAAATATTTTTTTAATGATATTGTAAATATTTTTATTTTTTTAAAATATTTAAAATTGTTAAAAAAATCTAGATAAAAAAAGAACTAAAAATAAAATACAAAAAACCACATGCTAGAGCCCAACAGGAGCCCCCAGCGGTGGCTCCCAGCGGGAGCCCCAACGGTGGCTCTAGCATTATTCATAAATTTAACTACTCAATATTTTTTCTTATGTTTTGAACTATTACTCTAATGAATATTTTAAATAAATATTTAAATTATTTTTAAAACTATTATTTAAAACTATAACAAATATGAGTATGAGAGAAAATGTAGATGATTGGAAGAAGAATTAATTTAATTGAAATAAATAAAATATTGATAAAAGTGATTTAGGAGATGAACAGTGGTTCCCTATATTTGGGGAATCACTGTTCATTTCCTAAACTTTTTTCTTAAATTAGGGATCCGGATGGAGGGAAGTTTTGAGAGCATTCCCTAAACGTTTCCTTAAATTATAGGAAAAAATAGATTATAGGGCACCGGATGGAAATGCTCTTATAGATGATATAATAAATAATTTTTTTATTATTATTAAAACTAGAACGAAAAGGTTGTCGGGGGCAGCTGCCAGGCCATTGCCCAACCAGGTCACCACAAGACAACCTAAAATTGCCCTGCTCATGGTGGACTGAGGAGAAACAACGAATGACTTGTTATTTACCTGTCTTTTTTTTTTTTCTTTTTTTTTTCTAAGCAAGTTGATTTCATTAAACTAAAAAAGTGATACATGAAGAGGAGGTGAGATTCCCCAACAATCGCCCTTACCTGTCTGTTATTTACCTGTCTACATCTACCTTATCTTTTTTCTTTACTTTTATTTGGAGGAAAACTCTACTTTTGTCTTTTGTACAGAATTACTTTTTATTTTTTAACTTATTGAGTATTTAATTGTTTTTTAATAAATTTATAATTTTTTATTTTTACAAATGTTTAAAAGAGTTTAAAAAATATTTGAAAAAAAACAAAAAAAAAAATATTTACACTAATCCACAAAAAATTTCGGTAAACTCCTTGGTGGCCTTCGCAACACTCTAAGAGCACTCACAATGGATTTTTCATCCTATCCTTTAAAATTCATCACTAAAATTCACTTTTTCTATTTTACATATTGACTTTTACAATATATCATACGTCAAACTATTTATTTTTTATTCATATCATTTAAATATTATATTTTTAATCTTTTTTATTCATTTCAAGTATTTTCTCTAACTACCAATGATATATTTATAATATCTCTCCATATACAATTTCATATAATTATGTCCTATTTTAAATTAATCCAAATTTATAAACTAAACCAAAATATAAATTAGTATTATTGTTTTTACAAAATGAAATAGATAGTATCAAAAAACCCAAAAAATGGGAAACTCAACATGGAAGGAAGAGAAATTAATTAAAAATGTTTACAATAATGAACAATGTCCTCTACATCTAGATATTTCCTGTAGTAGAATGTAAACGTACATTTAAAATAGAAGATCTAATGGAGGGAACTTTTGAGAACATTTGTTTATATTATGAAGATAAATGAATTATAAAGGATCATTGGGAGTGCTCTGATTATATGGAAGCAATATGAGCAAAAGAGTCCAGAAAGAGAAAAGAAGAAGACAAGCCAACATAAAATTCTTTTGCTTTATATAATTAACTGGATTCTGATTATTATCATGTTTAAGAAATAAAAATAAAGGTTTAGACAGTTTTTTTGTGAGCTATCCTATTGTAGTATTTATGTTTGATCCATATCTTGTTAAAGAGAAATATTTTGGCCAAAAAAGGTTTTGTAAAAATAAACTCATAGACTAACGTGATTTTTTGCGGTACATTAGATTGTAAAATTACTTTTGTTGTAAAGTAAATTTAATGTATCACATGAAATCAGGTTAGTTTGTAAATTTATTTTTATAATATTTCTTTGTGAGTATAGCCCTTCTTTTTATAGCCCTTTTTTTCTTTTTATAAATTTATAATTTATTTTATTTTTAAAAATGTTTAAAGGAGTTTAAAAATGTTTTAAAAAAACAAAAAAATATTTACACTAATTGACAAAAATTTTTGGTAAACTCCTTGGTGGCCTTAGCACCAGCAAGAGAAAAGAAGAAGCAAGCCAACATAAAATTTTTTTGCTTTATACAATTAACTGGATTCTGATTATTATCATGTTTTAAAAAAAAAAAAAGTTTAGACATTTTTTTGTGAGCTAACCTATTGTATTATTTATGTTTGATCAATATCTTGTTAAAGAGAAATGTTTTGCCCAAAAAAGGTTTTGTAAAAATAAATTCATAGACTAACGTGATTTGCTGTGGTACATCATATTATAAAATTATTTTTGTTGTCAAGTAAATTTAATGTATCGCATGAAATCATGTTAGTTTGTAAGTTTATTTTTATAATATTTCTTTGTGAGTATAGCCCTTCTTTTTATTAAATAAATAGTTATTTTACATGTTGGTAATAAAAAAGATGGAAGTTTCCATTATTTGTTTGTAAAAAGTGAATATAATGAAATGTTTGAAAATTAGAGTTGTGACCTTGATTTTAATTGTTATGTAATGTTATGTTATACATAACTGTGAAAACCATAAAACATTATCCAAGGTAGGTGAGTATGGCTGTGCAAAAATCGAAAAATCCTCCTTCGACTCCAACTTTAATAAAAATATATACTTATATAAAAAGTATAGAACTTGTACAATTAAATTCAATACTATACTGGTATGTTATAATTATTAAATATGAATATTAATAGACTAATTATCAATTATATATACACACTACACATCATAGTATCATTATCATACATTTTACATATATTAGGATAGATGAAACTTGGCTAACTAATAATGAATTATATACCATGTATAATGAATATGTTGTAAGACTATCATTGTATTATCTAGATTCTAATATAGTAGTATGTAACTAGAAAAATGATGGTGTGTAATTGTATGTATAGAACAATTGTTAGTAGTTATAGGAAAAATCTACTCATCCTCTTATTGGTTCGTCACAAACCGTACACCTGACGTGGCGAATCCGGTTTGGTCGCCCACATCACGGTTCTTCTCCCTCAATTCTCACCCCAGCAAGAATGCGATCAGTTTCTCCCTCCCGAGCACCCCTCAATTTCTCCCTCACCTGTCAAGAGAGATCCCCCTCACCCTAGCACCCGTCACCCGAGATCCCCCCTTGAAACCCTAGATGATTTTTTCGTCACCTCTCATCCAAGCCCCTTCAGTCTCTTACTCCAAAAACCCTCAAAGATTTCTCTCTCAATGACGACCCCAGCCCCATCTCCCTCACCCCCTTTAGTCCCGATCTCTCTCACCAATTCCTCCCTTCAATGGTCTCTCTCTCTCTTGTAAGGACCCCGTGCTAACCCTCAATCCCTCTCTCTCACTCTCAAACTCTAGACGGTGTGTTTAGGTACTTTTGCAAACTCCAAATGTTGTAGAGAAAGCCAGATTGCATCCAGATCCGTTGCCTCACGTCACGGTAACACACGTTAGACATTTTTATGAATTACACTGATTTCCTGAAGGCTTTTTTTTTAGATTCTGTGTAAGTTTTTCTCTAGTATACATTGATTTGGTGAAGGGTTTTTTTTGTAGATTTTGTGTAAGTTTTTTGCTATTGTACACTGATTTGGTGAATGTTGTTTTTTGGAGATTGTGTAATTTTTTGTATGGAAGTTCTGTTGTGTTGCATAAAATTTTGATTTCAATATACTGATTTGTGCCCATGATATTGTGTAGTTTGCTTAATGAAATTCTGTCTCCCAAAGAGTTTTGTAAGGATGAGGTTGTTTTTGTAGATTCTCTGTAAGTTTTTTTTTTTTTTTTTATGGTATGCACTGATTTGGTGAATGTTATTTTTTGTAGATTCTGTGCATTTTAGTTGTTGTTATACACTGATTTGGTGAAGGTTTTTTTTGGAGATTGTGTGTAATTTTTTGTATGGAGGTTTTGTTATGTTAATTTTTACATGAAATTTTGATTTCAATACACTAATTTGTGCCCATGATATTGTGTAGTTTGCTTAATGAAATTCTGTCGCCCAAAGAGTGCCTTATATTTTATTTACTCTTCCTTTTTTAACTGTCTGGATAAGGAAAGTTGAAGACAAAAACATGAAATTGATTTGACTGTTGGGTTGTGATTTTATGAGTCTATATGCATACACATGAGACATGTATGGCCACCATACAACTAAAATGCCAGTGTTACATGCGGCCTTACTTCTGTAATTTCTTATAACCCAACCAATCTGAGAATTGTAATGTGGAATGTAATATAATAGTGCCACTTCATAAAAAGTATTAAAGTTTTCTTTAAGTTAAATTTCAAATTACATAATCTCCATCCATTTGAAAGATATTATAAAAAAAAAATTATAAAAAAAAAATGTTATATATATGTCATTGATCAATGTAAAATGTATATCTATGGTGGTGGCATACAGAAAATGTTGGATACACTGCAATGACTGCAAAGAAATGAGATTCATATAATGATGGTGGCATATTTGCAATGGTGGGTATAGTGCACATTTTTATTAATGTTGGTTTTGGCGATGGGATTCATATAATATGCCTTCTTGTGGTTATTGGGGAGCCTTCATATCATAATTATAATGTAAAAGCAACATGCGGCCAACCTAATTTGTTGCATAGGTGATTTTGCATAAATGTATCTCTAGCTACACACGAGCACCATTTGTGTGGTTGCAACATTGAGAACTAGGATATCAAGTTTTTCTTTGGGTGCAATTGTCAATTTTAGATAGGCTTAGCCAAAGACTATAGTAGGCATCCTTCAGCAACAAGTGTACATTATGCTTACAAGTGTACCCTAAATCTTATCAAGCTGTGACATCCTAGGGTGACCTTATCATTTGTGAACCCTAAAAAATGTAAAATTCAGGTCCATCAAAACGGTCTTTCTTTAGGGTATGTTTAGTGTCATCCCCAATATGCTAAATCCTAGGTATTGAAGCTCATATCGAGTAGGTAACCCGTTTGAACATAAGACTATTGTATAAGGTTGAGACAAATACTTTTGTACAATAATTCTGTATTGCAGCCAGACTTGGGAACAAACCCTAAATTGTGACAACCCAAACCTAGCCAAGTCCTCGTCTGTCTTTTGTCACCATGTTATATTTAATTTTGGATCGTGAGAGAGGTATAGAGTACGTAGAAACCTTGGGCTTTAGTTAATTATTTATTTGTCTTGGTGCGTTGAGCATCTAAACCCATAAGAGAGGCCTAGTAGGCCTTTGGATTTTAGCGAGACCTATTGTGCTAAAGCCTAAAACCCTAGGGAAAAAAGAGGCACGTGCCCAACACACTAAAGGTTTGGCCACATGTCACACATAAGGCACAATGAACCTAGACTTGATTAAGGAAAATAAGGGTGAGAGACTTTAGGGTTTCGGTAACCCGAAAGCTCCAGTACGCCTACCATGACAAAGGCCACCTGTTTTTGACACTTGTCACACATGAAGAAGGGTTCTAGAACAAAGAAATCATGAGATGCCTAGGGAAAGATCAGATCCATCCCCCTAGACTTTCGGCCAACGCACCCACTTAACAACCACCCACATTTCTTGCCACTTGTCCAGACTATGAGAGTTCCTAGATGTTTAAATGATGCGATGAAAGTGTATTTAAATGACTTTATGAAATGATATTTAAATGATGTTGTGAAAGGAATGTTTAATGAATGCTATGAAATGATGTTTACTGATGATGCTTATACTTATGCTTTTAAACGATGTTTATGAAATGAATGGACTGACGAATGAAAAGAAATGAAAATGAAAGGATTGAAAGGAATGAATGAAAGGAAAGAAAATGATTGAATGTTTTAATATATGAAAATACGTAACGGCCATGATTGAATGAATGAATGATGGTACTAATGGACTGTGCAGATTGTAATGCCGGATAAGTAGTACTGGAAGTGCACCCAGTGCTATCCCTTGACTGAAAAGGATTCCCAACCTACGGCCACGGGTAGAATTCGGGTCCAAAAGACCGCTAACCCCAACACACGAGGGATAACATTGTGTACCGGCCAGAGGAAATGTGAAAAGAGTAAATGAATGTATGAATGGTTATTAATTTCTTTATGAATGAATGTACAAGGTGTTGGAACGTTTGATGAAATGAAAACCCTTTTAAAGAAACCACCTTGTAATGTTTTCAAATGAAATTAATGCTTTATGTAAAGTATGTAGAGGAATGATGAATGCATGAATGAAAACCTATGTTAGTATAGTTTTACAGTATGAAGTAATACTTATTGAGTATTCGACTCACTTTAGTTTTTATATATGTCCCTCTCTCTTTCAGGGACAAAACGAGGAAGAAACATCAGGATAGATATGACGTAGTGTGATAGAAGCCTTGGCAAGTTTTATGTAACATGTTTAAGAGTATTTTTGTAAAAAAAAACTTTTAATTTTAATGTAATGATCTTCGCTGCAAAACTTTCTCTTAGATTTATAGAGTAGATTTTAGTTTTAAACTTAGAATCTTTCATATCTTTGGAAGGAAAGGGAAAAAGTTTTAAATGGGTTGGTAATTCCCGTCTCATTTTCTAAAATCATTTTCTAAAGTCTCACCACAATGATGGACGTTACACTGCATATTTTGTTTTAGGAACTTGGGTTTGTATTTATGGTTTATATTAAATAATTGCTAATTTTTTACATTTAAATATATGTGGTGTCTTATATCTCTACATGCCATGGAAGGAAATTAATATCGTGTTCTTCTAGATGCCACAGAAGAAAAATATCATGTGCTTCTCTACATGAACATGCCACGTATCAATCACACCGTTAATTTTCTAATGGTGGGTCGTTCTAGATCATGTCAACTCATTTTCTGAATGATTGAAAAGTAATGGAGGTTCTGAATTGTAAGTTTCTTGAAGTTTCAGTATCAATTTTGCAAAAATTAAAAACAGAAGTCATGAATTGCAAAAATGTGAGAATCCAGGTACTAATTTTACAATTAGCCCTTTTAATTTTCAACAAAGTTATTGTTAGTAAGAAAGTGGATTTAAAAATAGACAACATCAACTAAAGATTAAGCAAAACCAAATTTCAATATATTTCAATGGTAGAAAAAAGGTACAGCAATTTCCTAATTAAAAAAGAACTAGTAATATCCTTAGAGTCCCCTATAACTAGATGTTTTATTACCGTATTTATATTTTAATTTGTTGTTGTCATATGTTTTGAAAAACCAGTTCTCAAATCTTAAGGCCCCGTTTTGATACAGGAAATATTTCATATCATATCATCTCATCTCATCTTATCATTACAATTTTTTCAAATTTTCACATAAAATATAATAAATAATTCAACTTTTTCAAGTCCTAACATAATAATAATGTTAAAAATTAATATTTTAACAATATTGTATTCAAATTTTAATTTTAATTTCAACTCATCTTATCTCAACCCACTATTTCAACAGCACCTAATTAAATCTTTGATGGTAGTAGTATAACGACAAACATACAACACTATAACCATCTATGTAAGTGCGTCTTTTTTTTATTATTATATATATTTCTCCAATATTTTATTTGAATAAAATTATAGTACTCGTCAATATTAATTGTGTTCAATAGTTTGAAATTTTTGAAACCTTTGACGTTTGTCGTTATGGAAATAAAACAAGAGTACTAAAAAAGGAAAATTCTAAGTTTTTGTTGTAAAAGTCCGCTAGAAATTCAATGGTGGAATGTTTTTAGGCTTTAGTAATTTCGTGAAAACTCCATAAGTTTTCACAAATCGACCAATCACATAAGTTTTAGTTTGTCAGCATAGTTAGTGTTACTACTCACTATGGTGCCAGAAGTACGATTTTATTTATTTGAGATAGTTAGAAGTGTCAGAATGGCATATGGCCTACGCCATTAGACTCAATTGATTATTAAGATTTTATGGCACAATAATCACATTTTCAGTTTTCGAACGAAAAGTTTGTTTGAAAATGCGATTTGTTTATTTCAAGGCATTACGAGGTTGAAATTTGATAAACAAATTGTACAGTTAGTTTAGTATGCATGTTTAGGATTTTTTTAGTGCAAAATTTATTTTTCACTTTCCTGGAATGAATAGTAACCTCAATAATAGTACCAAATGCAGTATTTTCAAAATCAAAGTGTGGAATGTCCAAATTAGGTTAGAGTAGTTTTATTTAGACACTTGACAAGATTTTAGTCACACTTGGTAAATAGTCTTGGACACTGGGCACTAAAAGGAACCATGAGATGGAAATGTGAAGGAAATCAAGATGTGAGATCATGCCACCTAAGCAAAATCTTATTTCATCCAACCATCCAAATTGTGCCAAACCAAAGAGGGTTTCAACTCTAGTGAAACCCTAAATGGTTGGAATCCAAATGAATCCCCAAAAGCTTGGTTGAAACCGAAACCCTAAACAGTTTTCCCAAACCCTACAGTTGGCCTCCAAACTCTATTTGATCCGATTTTTAGCAGTGTTTAATCACTTAATTAAATTACTTCCACATGCTATTAATTCATCAAATTCATGTTATGACATTATTATCCAACCCTTTAAACCTTGAAAATCTGATTAGGCCAAGAAAAATTGTATTTGGATTTGATAACATCTCAAACCTTCTTTAAATCCCAAATGAAGCCCACTTGTTTAAGGCATATTAGGCCCACAAATTTTGGCCACATTGGCAAAGCTTATTGAGGAAGTTTCCACACTCAAAGCTGACCATCCACTGCTCATAACAGCCCCAAAGTCGTGCATGTTGTGAAGGCCAAAGGCCAGCTCATCACCACCCTTCTCTTGGAGTTTTCTTGGCTAAAAGCACTCACTATTTGCACCTTTTTGTGACTTAATCACAATCCATCAAGGTATCACTCAAGCACATACTTCCCTTTTCATAAGTGTATTAGGCGTGCAAGTCACCCTTTCACTCACTTCACCCATTTTTATTTCCGTTCTTGGAGAGAACACTTAAAAGCTCTCAGGGGCAGTTTTCTGAGCCGTTTAGCGTGCCATTCTTAGAACCATTGTATGTAGTTTCTCCCAATGATTCCTTCATAAAATGTGTTTGCCCTTGAGTCTAGTTTCCGTGGGCACTTTGTTTGTTTCATTTCATGGTCATTTGATTAGTTAGAAGTTGTTTTAACCATAGAAAGGTCAATCTGGACAATAATCTGGATAGTGTATTGTATTTTGGAGTTTTTGACCAAGCTAATGAACAAATTATGGTCTGAAATTTTTATGGAGTAGTTTCAACATGTTTATATGAAATTTTTTTGGAGATTAGTTGCATGATTAAAGATTTTGATGAAATATTTCTTAGATCTAAAAGATTAGAAATTGGAAGAGAAAAAACAATTTCTGTTTTAAGAAAGTTTAGATCTTTTGTGGTTTTTTGTTACTCCAATGGCTTTGATATATTTATTTGATGATACTAAGCCTTTTATTTACATGTTAGCATGTTATTTTAAAGAGGTTTTGTGTTATTTTCAAAGATATGAATTTTTATGCAAGAGAATACTTGGTTGGGTCAAATGTTTGATGTTTTCAGTTATATCTATGTTTTGGTTTATTTTTAGCCATGTATTTTTAAGTTTAATGTTTGGATCTAATTTAGGACACATTTTTAAACCATATGATATTTTGGTTTGAAGATCTCATTATGGTATGCCTCGGATCAAGTGTTTGATCTAAGCAAAGTTTAGAAAAAATTCTGTTTTTGACTAAGTGTTGGAGCTGAGTACTTCAAGTGAGATTTTGTGATTTTTGGTGACTTATGTAATGCCCCAATGGAAAACCCAAACCACATGACCTATACTCCAAAATGACTATTCAATGATACAATTGGAGCCTCATTGGAACCTTATAAAGAGTAAGAACTTCTCATTCCAAAACAATGTGAGATCCCGTACACCACCTATCCTTATCCTTATCATATGGAGTATCACAATTTACCCCCTTAAATTTCCAACATCCTCATCGGGCCAGTCCATCGTAGGTAGCACGACTCAAGTCCAACATTTCTTGTTGGAATAGACTTTGATATCATTTGTAATGCCCCAATGGAAGGCCCAAACCACATGGCCTATACTCCAAAAGGACTAGTCAATGATATAATTGGAGCCCCATTAGAACCTTATAAAGAGCAAGAACTTCTCATTCTCAAGCAATGTGGGATCTCATACACCACCTACCCTTATCCTTATCATATGAGGTATCACAACTTGTGTGTTGATTGAAACCATGTTAGTTCTTAGAAATGTGTTATGAACATGTTAGAAGAAAGATTTGAATTTTTTGTATTGGTAACATTTTGAAATAGGTCAAACCTTGAGATTCAAGAGTTTATGTTTTAGTTAAAATATTTGGATCTTTTTACTAAAATTTTTGTGTTTATGAGAAGTATAGTTTTGTTGGATGTTTTAAGCATGTTTTTAAACTTAGGATATAAGAATCTTTGTTGCAATATTTCAGTTTGATCGTGAGTTTTGGAGTTGGAAGAAATTGTAACAAAAATCAAGAGATATGGCCTTTGGAAGTTTCGGCCCTTTGATGTTTTTCATAGTTATGTTAATTTTAATTTTTTCTAAGTTGATATTTGAGTTTAAGACAAAAGTTATATGAGGAATGTAAATCTTGGTGATTTTTGGAGTTAGGATGTGAAATTTTTAAACTAGGTGTAAAATGGTCATTTTTTCATATGGAGTTGGTAAAATGGTCATTTTACTCTAAGTTAGCATTTTTTTATGTTTCTAATTGTTAGAGATAAATTTTTTAACGTTTAGAATCCCTGTTTATAGTTTCTTGTATTTCGTGCTTAATCCCTGTAATGCAATGATCACTATAAGTTAGCTCTTAATTTAGTATCAGATTACTGTGTATGTGTGATGGGTAAGGGAACTGCAGTTTATGTATGTATGTTATCATATATGTCATAGTATGCCATGTCACTTTATGATTATTTGTTACATAATTTATTCTGTCATGTATTGCTATCTGTTACAAGTATGTTATGTTAAGTAATGCTATATGTTACATGTATGTCATGTCACATAGTATTTTCTATTACTTGTTATGGCATGTTATGCAATATTTTCTGTTACATATTATGCCATGTTACAAAATATTGTTTGTTACTTGTTATGTCATGCGACAAAATATTTTGTCTCATAGTATGTCATGTTTTTTGTTTCACGTTCATGTCATGTTACATTACGTTAGGGCTTTTGTCCTTTTGTTTCATGTTGAGTATAGTTTGTATATCTCGGGAACAGCCTTTCAAGTCATGTCAAGTCTGTTTACGTCTATCATGATCCTAAGTGCTACGATGAGGTAATATCCTAGTGGAATTTCTTTGTTCATACTGGAATGTCTAAACAAGTGTGAAATTTCCTAGGTTGACAAGGTAAAGATCAATGAGTTGCTAATAGGACCTAAATAATTGGTCACCGGAGCATAGAAGGCATTAATGCCGAGGGTGCCACTCACATTTCAATTTCATTTTATACCTACTTGTGCTGCTGCAGATAACTGACACGGGATACGTACAACAAGTGTGTCCACAACAGGTTTAGATACCTGTGAACTGACACATACAATATGTGTATCCAAAACAGGTGCAGATACCTGTGAACTGGCACGTATGCTAACACACTCATACTTGGTGTAGATACTTGTGTTGTAATGCGCAGGAACATACGGCTTAAGGGGACCCATGTAGCACCCATATGGTCACTTTTATTTATCATGCTTATTGAAGAAGATTCCAATTCATGTATTTCAAGTTCACATTTAGGCATGTTTCAATTTCACTTCAGTCAAGTTTCAAGTTCACATTTTGTCTATGTTTCAGTCCAAGTTCATATTCTTCAGATCAAGTTCATGTCATTTCAAGTATCAAGTTTAGTTCACATTTTAGTTCAGGTCATGTCAGTTTATGTTATGTTATATGTCAAATTATTTTATGATTGCTTATGACTTTGATTATGCATTCATGCCTTTACTGTCATGCATGCATCATTAACCTGTGTGAAAGTTTTCTGTTAACTTGCTGAGATCTGTACTCAAATTTTACCATGGTAGTCCCAACCACCATTCCTTCCGGAATGGTAGCTCGTGTGCCAGAATCAGGAGGCACTTCAAAAGATGATCAATTGGAGACGGTCGATTAAACAATGAAGGCATGATGCGAAGCTCATCATTTCGATGTTCCGATTTATAGATAGTCATATGGCATCCTTGACTGAGTTGTCCGAACTATTTGATGGATTAGCCTAGTAGATACTTTAGTTTCTGCTTGTAATTATGGAGCTCGGTCTCCCATGTTTTTTAGGTTACAATTTTTTGAAACCCGTACTGTAATCGTGGATGTTTATCTTGTCAATATGTATTAATCATGTTTTAAATATTTGAGATATCTTTAGTCTGGTGCATAGTATTGGTAAAAAAAAATTATTCGCTACAAATATTAAATGCATGTTAGGAACATTGCAACTTTATCTGTCATGAACAGGAATAGGTAACCTTGTGTCACTATAAGAGAAATTGTTTCTTAAGACAAAAAATTTTGTCTAAAAAAACTTCAATTTCATCCCAAAAAGGAATTGGAGATGAAAAAATTTTGTTTTCAATTTGTCTCAAAATGTTTTTGGAGACAAAATCTCCAAAAATCACTTTAGGGACGAAATTTTTCAGAACCAGTCTAAACTGTTCGAACGAGGTAATTGTTTTTTAGACAAACTAATTTCGCCTCAACAAATTGTTCGAATGGAATATTTTTCAGTTTGAACCGACCCATTCATTCGAACGAAATAAAATTTTGAATCGAACAAATAACCATATTTGATACTATTCGAACGAAAGGAGTGTTCGAACCAATAAATTTTGTTCGAATGACTTTTGTTTGAATGTAAATTACGTCCATTGGAATTGTATTTCGCGTTAATCGTTCGAATGGGTTATTTTTTGTTCGAATGGGTATGTTTTTTATTCAAATGGATTTAGAAAATGGTAATTTACCGTTCGGACTGGTTATTTACCGTTCAAACGGTATGAATCATACAGAACAGAATTTAATTAATTAAAAATACCATACTAGTATTACACAAACTGTAATTCAAACGTCAATTGTTCAAATGTTTTGAAACAAAATAATAGAAAGAAAATGAAAGAAAGAATTATTTTTTACAATTATGGTGGTGGTATAGAGTTTTGTGACATAATTGACTGAAACTGAAGCATAGCTTTTTGTACCTCCATCTCCAGTCTCTTCTGCATGTTCTCTTCTAATCTCGCCTCAAGATCTGCTGCTTGATCTAATCGAGTTAGCAACTCTTTTTTCTTGGACTTCAATTGCTCTATCTCAAGTGTTGCTTCCTCCAATTCTTTAGTCTTATCTTCATTCGATCTAGCTCGAGAAGAGGATGATGATATTGAGGATGACTTAATGCAAAGTCCTAAGCCCCTCAAATATCCAGAACGTGATCCAAGAACTTGAGAAAGGATCTAAGTATCGTTGACAGATGATGCATCAGATGGATCCGCAGCAGCTTCCTTGAGAGATATCATCTTGTCGTACAAAAACAAAATCATACTAGTTAGTATAAGTAACAAAAATATATAGTCACAATAGAATTAAAGAAACTTAAACTTACATAATTTGCCTCTACTTCGGGACTGGTCCAAATACTATCACGATTTTTATGTAATTTTGCATACAATTGGGTCAGATCATAGTCAGCAGGATTTTCTTCTTTCTGCAAAAAAAAAAAAAAAAAAAAAATCTATATTAGAACTTTAATTAAAAAAGTGTATTATATGTTAATATTTAACGGAAAGTAGAATAACTTACCATTTTGTTAGACAAATGATGAAAAGATCGAGAACCCACATGATGGTGTATTTTTAAGTTTGATCTATTTGCTTTGTTTACAGTACTCCGTTGCTAAAAAAATAATAATTATATCTATATGTTTAATACATTTATCATATACTATTAAAAAAAGAAAGCAGCGAAATTACCTGATAAGCAGGATCTTCAAACATATCACAAACATTCTCTCATTCGCTTGATGGCATTGCATGGAATGGATTTTGGCGCGCCTCTATTGTAGTACTGAACTTCTTATAGTGTGCATGGCATCGACCTTTGTACCTCCAAAATGCATTCGACATTAGCTCCTCAACCGTTAATCGATCCTCTCATTGGCCAAAATTAAGCTCAAACTCATCCTTTCAATAATTATAAATAATTAGTATAAATACAAAATATCCAAAAAGTGACATGAATAATATTTAGTTGCTTGAGATGTAGCTTATTACCAAGCAACAATTTTTGATGTAGTCTTTCACATCTTGAAAAACTTTAGACCAAGATGATGTAGCGATTGATGTATACGTGCAAGCAAGCGTACCAACAAAAGAAGCAAGCCACGCTGCCGAATCTCCGGAACTACCGGTGTGATAAATCAGGAATATTAACTTTAATTTTACCAACTTTCCTTACTTTCTCTATGCAGACATCCCTCGTAGTGCCTCTACCTCGGCGCTGGCTTACAATAGCTATATATACAGTAATTAAAGCAAGTGTTTTAATTAAATAACTTTATTTTATAGATATATTAGTTAAATTGAGCATAAACTGTGGTATTTAATTTGATAAAATACCTTGTTTTGAGTCTGGTAGTGTTGGCTCACTATTCATGGCAGGTAAACCACACAGGGAGTCAGTAATGGATGGGGATGGCACACGTGTTGCTTTACGTTTAGGAGGCATATCTATTTGAACTTTTAACAAATTATTATTCCAACAAATGTTACGAACATTTATAAGAATAATACTTACAAAAATTCATGTTTGAAATTAATTCATTATCTGTTTTGCTAGACCAGTCGCCCTCATCCTCACTAGACACTTCAGTAGATTCACCGTCTTCCTATATTTCACCCTCAATTACTTCGGATTGAACATCTTCTCTACATAATGAGACGATATCATATTGGATGAGATCAACAAATAGATTGATGCCTACTTCGTTCTCTTGATATGCTTCTTCATTTGCTGGACTATCAACTTCTTCTGAAGGTTCATCTGTCTCTGGAATATAATCATATACATTTCTTGGTGCAAACTTCTCCACTACCAGCCATGGGTTTCCGTTCTCTGGATCATCTAAATAAAAAACTTGATTCGCTTGGTAAGCGAGAACGGATGGATCGTCCTCATACCATGTGCGAGATGTATTGACACTCACAAAATAATTATCGTTACACACTCCCAACCTAGGATTTGAGACATCCCACCAATTACATTTAAACAACCAGACTATATATCCTCCCACGTATTTCAACACTATAATATCTTCTACAATTCCATAGAAGTCAATGTTATCATCCCCATGACTTCATTTGACTACGACCCAACAATTTTGAGTTTTCCTAAATCATTATCTGTCAATTGTGTGAAATCTGTATCCATGCACCAAACATCCTGAGTACTGGATGACCCGCCCAGACGGACCACATGCCAGAGCATATAGTTCTGGTGGAATTTCTTTTGAATTTTCACCATATTTCGATACAACCTACATCAATAAATATTATTATATATAAAAAAGTAGAGTTTAGTGGCATGTAATTCGTATTATAAAATGGGACTTTACAATAATACCGTATGTTCAAACCATAAGGCAAATTCCTCTTCGTGAGTCTTTTCTACGTTAGTTACACCATTCAGGCGAAGTAGTTGTATATGTTCACTGCGCATGTTCATTTAAATGGTTAATTTGTATCAACGAAAAATGCTATATTATTATACATAGACTTAAAGATAATATTGATTTAGAGGATCATCATTAACCTCAAGTAGTGCTCAATCTCTGCACAGTTATTCAAGACATAGCATCGAGCTCTTTCACACTCTCTCCCACATAGGTCGTAGCCCCTTGTGCGCCTATGGGACGTACTGTCTGGGAGAACACGGTAAATGTCGATTAGACTCCCATCTCTCGTCTTCCTTCATAATTTCGGTTTGGTCTTGTAAATCTAGTATCAACCCCACGGAAATACATTGAGCAAAAGGTATGCTACTTATTATCAATATATGACTTAGCAATTGAACCTTTTGGACCAGCTTTATTCCCTACAGATCGCTTCAATTTTCTCAAAAATCGTTCAATAGGATATATCCATCTATAATGAACCGGACCA
>QEOT01123065.1:4330-15110 GCA_003123785.1 Pterocarya stenoptera | reverse complement strand
TGAATTTTCACCATATTTCGATAAAACCTACATCAATAAATATTATTATATATAAAAAAGTAGAGTTTAGTGGCATGTAATTCGTATTATAAAATGGGACTTTACAATAATACCGTATGTTCAAACCATAAGGCAAATTCCTTTTCGTGAGTCTTTTCTACGTCAGTTACACCATTCAGGCGAAGTAGTTGTATATGTTCACTGCGCATGTTCATTTAAATGGTTAATTTGTATCAACGAAAAATGCTATATTATTATACATAGACTTAAAGATAATATTGATTTAGAGGATCATCATTAACCTCAAGTAGTGCTCAATCTCTGCACAGTTATTCAAGACATAGCATCGAGCTCTTTCACACTCTCTCCCACATAGGTCGTAGCCCCTTGTGCGCCTATGGGACGTACTGTCTGGGAGAACACGGTAAATGTCGATTAGACTCCCATCTCTCGTCTTCCTTCATAATTTCGGTTTGGTCTTGTAAATCTAGTATCAACCCCACGGAAATACATTGAGCAAAAGGTATGCTACTTATTATCAATATATGACTTAGCAATTGAACCTTTTGGACCAGCTTTATTCCCTACAGATCGCTTCAATTTTCTCAAAAATCGTTCAATAGGATATATCCATCTATAATGAACCGGACCAGCGACTAAAGCCTCATGAGTTAGGTGCACAGCCAAATGAACCATTACATCAAAGAATGAAGGCGGGTACAAACTCTACAATTTGCACAATATTACTGCAATGTCAGCTTCCATTTTTAACAATGTATCGACTTTCAACATTTTACTACAAATGTCTCTGAAATATCCCCCTAATTATGTGAGAGCTGTACGAACATCTCGAGTAAGCTTTCCATGCACACCAATCGGCAACAAACGTTGTAGAAATACATAACAGTCATGACTTTTAAGATCAGTTATCTCCCAATCATGTGTTCAAACACATCTTGACATGTTTGAAGCATAGCCATCGAGTAATTTGATTGTTATAAACCAATCACAAAATTTCTTTCTCTCATCATTTGAGAGTGTATACCATCCAATGAGCATATATGCTGACGACCCATTTTCTTGCAAATGCAACTCCGGTCTTATCCCCAACTGTTTCAAGTCTTTACGAGAGTTAGCTGTATCTTTTGTCTTCCCTTCTATTGTCATCAGAGTGCCCAATATATTCTCACATATATTTTTTTCAATGTGTATAACATCTAGATTGTGGTGCAGTGTCAATGTATACCAATATGGTAACTTAAAGAAAATACTTTTTTTTGTCCAATTCAACTCCATTGCTTTTCATTTTCTCTTTTGAACTCTGGTATCTTTCCCAAATCTGTTTTCTGAAACATCCCCAACTACACGATAATATCATTCCCAGACAACTCTAGCGGTGATGACCTACGCTTAACCCTTCCATCAAACATAACTCTATTTGAATGCCATCTATGATCATGTGGTAAATAACGACGATGTCCCATATAACATAATTTCCTACCATGACTCAACTACTGAGACTGTGTATCTTTATTACAAACAGGACAAGCCATTTTAGCTTTTGTGCAGACAAATTTTCATATGCTGGAAAATTATTTATTGTCCACATCACTGTAGCATGCATCTTGAACTCCTGCGATGAAGTCGCATCATATGTACTGACACCCTCATCCCACAACTCTTTCAACTCTGCAATCAGTGGTTGTAGATATACATCTAGTTCGTTCCCTGGTGACCTCGGCCCTAGTATCAGTAGAGTCATTATAAAATACGGATCCTTCATACACTTCCAAGGTGGCAAGTTATAGGGCAATAATATGACAAGCCAAATACTATGAGAAGTGTTCATGTTGCTGAACGGATTAAAACCACCGTTGTTAAACCAAGACGTACATTGCTAGGTTCTTCGGCAAACCATAAATACTCGACGTCAAATTTCTTCCATTGTAAAGAATCTGTAGGATGCCAAGATATATCTTTCGCAATTAACCTCGACATAAACAGTCTTTGAAGTCAAGGAATCAACGGAAAATGTCTTAAAACTTTGTGGGGTATATTACGTTTATCGGATGTCCATCTTGACTCATGACACACTGGGTATGAGTCAAATTCTGCATATTGTTGCCAGTAAAGAATATAATCATTTTTACAAGCATGGATGATATTATAATCAAATCTTAGCCCTCACTTCAATTGCTTCACTTCATAAAAATTACGAGGTACTACATTATCCTGAGGAAGAGCTGTAACGCGCGTCCTTGTGGTGGACCTTTCTGGAAAATATTTTAGAAAATACGACGACGGGAGCTACCGTCCAATTTAAAACCTTTTACAGTCCTTCCCAGGGTGCAAGACTCTACGTTATAAAATAAAAAGTGCTTTCGTAACAAAAGGGTTTTGGAGTGGGAAATAAAATTCTTTAGAATAAAAAGACATTTTCTTACGTTAAAACCTTCATACCTAGACTTCCGTGCTCTTTTCCTTTGGCTGTGTCCCTCCTGGGCGTACTGCCCATTTAGTTTCCTGTGGGGGGAGGGGCACACATAAAAACTAAAATGAGTCGAATACTCAGTAAGCGTTACTTCATACTGTTAAAATATAGCAACATATGTTTTCATTCATGCATTCATCATTCATACATACTATACGTATATGCATACATGCTTTCGTTAAAAACATCAGTGAACGGGGGCTTTTCTTTCTTAAAACGTGCTTTTCTTTCTTTAAAAACGTTCCACCGTCACTAGCTTCATTTCTTTAAGAATGCAGTGCATTCATACATACAGTTACTTTACTTTTCTTTCACTTTCATTCATAGGCCAGTGCACGTTGTTACGCCTCGCGTGCTGGGGTTAGCGGCCTTTTGGGCCAATGGATTCGCCCGTGGCCACGAGTTGGAATTCCTTTTCGTCAGGGTGCAGCACTGGGTCGACTACTAGATACTACTGCCCGGCATTGCAATCTGCCCCGTTCATTCGTTGGGTACCCCTTTCCGTTCATTCAGTCCATATGGCCGTTACGTATTTTCATACATTCGCTCATGCCACGTGCCGTTCATTCTTTCATTCACTTCATTCATGTCAGCTCTAAAGAGCTGAGGCATACATTCATTTGCACGGGCATGAGCCTTTTCATTTCATTTCTTTTCTTTTCATGCCTTCATGGGAAAAACATCTTTTCGTGGGAAAACATCTTTTCATGATAAAACTTTCTTTTCGTTTAAAAGCAGAGCATCAGTTCTCAGGGACCAGTTTTAAAACACTTTCTTCGCGTCTCTGTTAAAGTATCGTTCGGAAGCTCGAGGCATCACCCTCGAAGCTTCCTTTTCTTTTCTTTAGAAAATATGTACAATAGGTACATCTTATATTCATCCATTCACATGCATACAATTAATACTTTTGGGTGCGTAAAAAGGGGCTTTCATAGAGGGGCCGTACATACGTATACCATTCAATACTTAGCATGCTTTCTAAAAAAACATCTTTCGTGTCCTTTCATAAAGCGTCTTTCATGGGAAAATAGTTCGTCTTTCTTTCCTTTCCATTCATACTTTTAGAAAACTCTAGAAGAGCATGAACGTAACACTTACCTGGACTCCATGCTACTTTCATACTATGCAGTCCATTCATACCGTACAGTCCATTCATATGCGTGTCAGATGGCAACCTACATGCATACATAACCTTTACGTTATTCTCTATCTAGTGCATAAATAGCTGAACTAGAAATAAAGCTATACTTTACTTAGAGAACACTCTCCTTCTATCCTGTGTCCTTTCATGCTCTTTATTATGATAAAACCCTTGGAGACCCATTACGGTCTCTACTTCCTTTAACCTCACGTTCTATCTCGAGTGCTTACTCGCTAAGGTGATTCACCTTAGGATTTAAACACTAGGACCTTTGTCCCGTTCTTCTCATTAACCACGTTCTGACGCATGATTTAGACTGACTAAGTCACGCATCAAATTCTTAGACAGTACTTTCATCATTATCCTCATGTATCTTAGCTCACTCTACTTCTCATGATCATCCATCCGTACTACACGGCTCCAAGCCACTCTGAGGCTTGAGCACCGTGTAACCATGCTTAGGACAGATTACCCATTTCATATGGTGAATCCGTCCGGCACGTGCGTCTAACCAGAAAACACACGTACCCTACTCCTTTACCTCTTAAGATCATCATTTAATACATTGGTGACGGACTCGTATGGCAAACGCCATACTCCGTTACCAACCTTCTCATATCTGGCTAGCACTACTCTCCGTGCTACCCAAACCTCATGACAGTTCATCCCAACACTTAGTACGATGGGACTCTGTCCATAAACACACTTTACGTCACGCCACATAGCTCGAGACTAAATCCCAAGCTATGTCGTGACCCTGTCACGTCATCGTCCATACATCCTAATCCATCACAGCACAGCTTCATGATTGACCATGTCACTTCATGACGTAGCCCAATCACGCTTCCACTGCACTGCTCTGATACTTCTTGGCCACTTAGCATATACTCATGGCCATAAACCAACTACACGGCGACGCTCATCGCCATAGACTACAGCCGTAACACTACTACGGCACATACCACAACACCTTACGCCACGCCATATAGCTCGAGACCATTCCCAAGCTACACTGTGACCTTATCACGTCACTTCTGACATTCTATTACGTCACCTTACAACTCATCACGAGTACGATTCCTCACGTACTCTCGTCGCAACGTGACACCTTGTCACGTTCCCTCTACATCACTCTTACGCTACTCTTCGCCAATCGCAAGCAGGACCTCTTAATCAACCACGTCACTTAGTGACGTTGCCCAGTCATGCTTTCGCTGCGCTACTCCGATACCTTCTAGCCACTTTGCACTTACTTCTGGCCACAAGCCAGTCACATGGCGACACTCGTCGCCTTGGACTACAGGCCATATCTCATACTTCGGGACACTGTTCCACAGTTCCCGACACCATACGTCGAGCTCTTCGCCCATTACTACGACATCACCTTTATTTTCGCGACACGCCATACGATGTATCGCTGCACCTCATGGAGTACACTCTTCTTATACTCCCTTCACAGGGCTACGCTACGTCGCCACTATGGCATTCACGCCATATGGTGCGTCACTCCATTACAATGGAGTACACTCCACATGTACTCCCTTCACAGAACTACGCTACGTCACTGCTATGGCGTACACGCCATACGGTGCATCACTCCATTACAATGGAGTACACTCCTCGTGTACTCCATCCACGACGTTCCACTATATCACTAATACGGCACACATGCCGTACTGTGCATCGTTTCCCAACATGGAGTACATTCCCCGTGTACTCTATCCACGATATTACGCCACGTCACCGCTATGGTACACGCCATACGGTGTCTCGTCTCACTACACAGAGTACACTCCACGTGTACTCCTTCACAGCACTAGGCCATGCCACTACTACTGCACACGCTACCACCACACTTCACAGCACAGTCCACAACACTACACAGCATGCTTCCCAACTACGCCCAACACTTCATCACCTCACGTCACATCGCCACTACACAACGAATCCTATAATACTAGCAGCACATTCCACAACCTAGTCAACTAGCTAGTATCAACAATTAATATAAAAAGCGAGGGATAGATATTTATACTGTCGAAGGGATAACCCGTGTGTCGCTCGCTAGCCGTTACAGCGATAAAGCCGGAGGAACGTACGGGGTGACTACACCGCGTACAAAGGCTGTTTAGGCGTTTGGATAGCTAGGTGTGGTCTTGGAAGGGCCTAAGGTGGCCTTAATGATGCTGGCAGGGAACCTAACACGATAGCTCTAGCCGTGTACAGTGACGGTCAGTCACGCGCAGTGACTATCCATCACGTGCAGTGATCAACCCACCACGTAAAGTGGTGGTTTGGGCCTAAGGCTGGGCTAAGGGAACTGTCGGAGGAGCCGTGGAGGCTCGGTGGTGGTCGGCACGATGGCCCGTGGTGGTGGCCGTGCATAGTGAGGGGGATAGGTGCCGTGGGAGAGTGAGAGAGAGTGTGGGGCCGTGGGTGGTAGATCGGGGCCATGGGTGGTACCGTTGGACTCGTGGTGACCTAAGGATGTCGGCTAGGGTGGTCGTTCGCCGTGGGTGGCGGCGGACGGCGGCGGGGGAGCCTAAACCTGTGCGATGTCCGTGGGAACACCGGGAGGTGGAGGAGAGGCCTATTGGCCGTGGGTTTGCTGGAGGAGGTAGGGGGAGACCTCAGGAGTCTCGTGGTGGTGTCCGGTGGCCGAGCTGGCCGCGCACGGCGGCGCTAGGAGCTCGCATAGTGAACTCGTGCGTGGGAGAGCTTGAGCTCGTGCATGGCGGCTACCGGCGGGGAGAGGGAGGCTGACATCACTAGGGTAGGCCGGTCGGTGGCTAGGGAGGTTACCCTAGTAGTGGTGGCGCCGGTGGACGGCGCACGGCGGTGGAGAAGCCACCAAGCCCATTCGGGCTGGGTATGGCCGTGGGAGAGAAGGAGGGGGTGTGGGGAGGAGCTACCGGTGCAGGGAGGCTCGCCGGTGTGAGGGGAGGCCGGTCGGAGGGGCGGTGAGGCTCACCGGCGCACGGCGGCGCTGGGCTGGGGGCTGGTGCATTCGGCCGTGGGTATCTCGTACGGGAGAGGCCGAGAGAGGAGAGAGAGAGGGGAGGGAAAAGTGAGGGAGAAAGAGAGGGGTTGGGGTTTTATCCTAAAACCCGACGTCTGGGGGTCTATAAAATGGTCTACGAGGACCCTTAAACACTGATTTAAAACCACGTAAACGTTTATTTATTTAAAAGCATTGAGAGAGATAAAGATAGAATATTATTTAAAATAATATTCCCTCATCATTTATAAAATGATGAAGTCTTACTTAAAATATTTAAAGGAGTAAAACTATTAATTAAATTAAAGATTCCATCATTATTTAGATCACATAATATTTTAAATAACTGGAATCATTTACATAAAATGATTCCCACAATTATAATATTTTTGGAGCTCTTCAAAGATATTATAATTGAGTTATTTAAAATATTCTTTAGTCAAATAATAATAGGAATCTTCCATTTAAAACACATAACATTAAAGCACAAAGCTAACTTTAGAAATCACGTAGTATCTTTAAAAACAAGCCATCGAGATATGGCACGCATAACGGGGCTCTTAGACACTAGAGGGGAGGAGCGGGCTGTCCATCACATCTGACGTAATTGCTTACGTCAGAAGGAAGGAGGAGCAGGTCTACTGTATCTGACGTAATAGCTTACGTCATAAGAAGGAAGGAAGAGCAGGGTATTACAAGAGCCTCTTTAAATAATTCAAGTAACATGTCGATAGCTTTGGCAGAAATACGACAAATAGACTTAATATGAAGTAATCTCACTATGAAAGACAACTTGCTATGACGAGTGCACCCCTCATACAACTCTCTTTGTGCATCCTCCCTTAGTCTTCCAAAGTTATCCCTCAAATGATTGTGCAGATGTTCCTTCTCCATCCCTCATCCCAAATATTCCTGCACCTAGATCACCTAACATCTCAGTCATATCCTCTCCATTATCATCACTGTCATCAGGATCATCCACATTAATGTCCTGTATGTCGGTGTCGATACCCTCCTCTACTTGATTGGTCTGACTACTAAATCTAACTCATTCGGAAAATGGTTCGCTATGTAAGACCCAAGGTGAATATTTATGATCGATTCCATTTACAAATAAATGATCCTCCACTACCACAAAATTATAAGAACTAAGATTTTTGCACTTCTTGCACGGATATCTTATATGTCCTTGACTATATCAATACTCATGCGAGCAAACTCTAGAAAAAACTTCACCCTTTGTGCATACTCCTTATAGTCTCGCCCAAGTCTATCTTCCAGTAGCATCCAACTTTTATCCATTGCTAAGTTTCGTTATTTGTCGAATGTCTATCAAAAAACCCAATTCATGGGATAAACACTATCAAGAGTATATTCAAACGTAATCCATTTACTTTATAAGGTAGTTGATCCTATTCCATTCGAGGGACTATTATCTATATCGCATATATACTCAGTAAAAAACTCTAATGTTAGTAAGAGTTTCGGCAACATTTCCCTACAATTCTCCAAGTATGCTAATCACGATAAGTCGTCGACCCTATTCATGGGCCAAAGAACTTACAAACTACATATTCGAAGAATGTAAGAAAACACTGAACCAAGATTTTAATTGACTAATACAAGAGTTTAAACTGAATATATATGTCATAAAGATGATAGAATCCCAAACTGTCCACTTTGGACAATTCAAGAGTTGTACCCAAAAAATTCTTTGGCCACAACTCTCGAACAGGTCTAAGGTTCAAGTATATATAAAAATAATCCAAAACACTCAAACTCCTACAATTATTGGATAAATTTGAAAGCAAAGCAAATATATATGTAAAATTATATTATCAATCACCAATATTATAAATATCTCATGTGGTATTATATTATTAATTTAAGTGTTAATAATTCTTATGTTATATTAATTATAAATTTTCATTTTAATTTAAGTGCAAAATATTTTATAATTATAGTTTTTGGATTACATATTTTATAACTACTATTTATTAATTTAAGTGTAATCAATTCCTATGTTATATTATGTATATAGTTTTTCGTAACTCTAAATACCCTAAAACTTTTATTTATTAATTTAAGTGTTTTCAATTCCTATGTTATATTATATTATAAGTTTTCATTTTAATATAAGTGCAAAATATTTTATTATTATTAATGTATGTATATAGTTTTTCATAACTCTAAATACCCTAAAACTATTATTTATTAATTTAAGTGTTTTCAATTCCTATGTTATATGATATTATAAGTTTCCATTTTAATTCATTCTGTTCGAATGTGTATTATAGCATTCGAACGGTACAAGCCCAGATTCCAAACACGAAACAGAGACCAAATTCCTTGTCCACAAAGTATAATTCTCGCTACAATAATCTCATAAGATGCATATTAGAATAGGATACATTGTAAATGGGATTGTAGAAACACAAATATACCAAATTAGCTTAACATATGTTATTAAAAACTATAAATTATCAAAGACCTAAATATTAGAAATATTACCTCAAATTTAAGCAATCCAAGCCAAATAGCAATATACAATACCTACAATGCTATAAAACACATTATGGCATAACCCTAAACCATGTCCAATAAACCAACTTGCTATGAAATTTGAAATAAAAAAAAATTCAAAAATGTATTACTTACCTTTTATAAACCTCTCATTTCTCTCAAGAATCCCTTCTCTTGCAGGCCAAGTGTGTTCCTCTATCTCTCCACAACTCTCTCTCACTCCACAAATCTCTTTCAAAATTTCGTACGAAATGAAAATGAACTGGAGGTTGTGGAATTTGAATCTGTGAAGTCATGTTCGAACGGGACTTTTACTCGTTTGAACACGAAAATTTCAAATTGCGCCAATTTTTGCCGCGATTTAATTTTTATTTGAACACGAAAATTACTAGTTCGAACAAAAAAGTAGAATATTCCTTGGTATATTCTTCAAATGCCCAGAAGATGAAAATGTATTTTCGTTTGAATGAGGAATTTTTACGTTCGAACAAACTATCATTCAAAGTATTTGGCACGAAGTTTCCCACCAAACACATTTCACGAGATAAATTCGTTCGAACGGTACTTTATTGGGTTCGAACTAATAATAGTATTATTATGCTTATAAATGCTCGCATATAGTATATAATATTATATTATAATCTATAACAACTATTTTACTTCTAATCTATAGTATATACTATTTTATATTTTATATCCAAAATCCAACTTTTTTGGATTTCTTTTGACATCAAATATTTAACACTTTTACACGTGACTATATAAAAAAATAATTATACGTTATAAAATTATACAATTTTTCTCGACTTACTCATATTTTTCTAAGCTTTAAGAAAAATTTATAGATTAAGAATAAACCTGAAAGAATATCTCATAATATAAAAATCGTTAGATTTTTTATTGTATATATAATTGTATTACTATTAAAAAGTGAAAAAAAAAACTTGTGAATAACTAATAAATTCTTCACAAAAGAAAATAAATTATTTACATACTATCTCTATCTCTCTATAAACGTCTCATCAATCATCTAGCTAGATAAATCTGCTGCCTCCCATATGCAAGAATCTTCTAGATTTGTTTTAACTTTTAGATAAATTCTCTTGAAACTTCTAGCTAGTTGAGTCATTATATGTGGTTAAAAGCATCTCAAAGGCGGTAAAGGAAGATTATGTACAGGTGATAGTGTAACACCCCGTATTTTAGTGTATTTTAATGAAGAATTATTTTAATTAATTTAATGATTGATTCTCTAGTTTTAGAATTTTGGGAGTTTTAAAATATTATTTTATAATATTTTAAGTTGTGAAAATATTTTATTGGGCTTTCTTCTTATTAATTATTATTTCAGATTTAAATTGATCTTTGATTTAAATTGGTTCGTTTATGGGTTTTAAAATTATTGTTGTTTTATTTAAAGCATTTCACTGCGTTTGATTTATTTTAATTAGTGTTATGCAATTTAATTGCCTTTTATTTTAAAGTATGTTATTGTTGGAGTTTAATATTTTATTTTAATTAGTTTTGAGTTTATTTTGTTTTATTTAATTTACTGGTTTAAAAATAATGTTTTGAGGATCAGTTGTGACTCGAAAGTGGTGAGGATTGGACCTCATTTCTTTTCCCC
>QEOT01123064.1:0-36833 GCA_003123785.1 Pterocarya stenoptera | reverse complement strand
ATCTGTTATTGAACCTCAATGGTGTTCAGTACTGATCTTCAATGCACCGACTCTATTTTGATGTTGCGTGGTATAACTAAACAGTTTGGGAACTGCAAACAAGTCTCTGTTTTCTGCTGTTGTGATAGATGGATATATATTCATGGTAAAACATTAAATTGCATGTCATATGTTTACCATGTATTGTTGTCAACTTGATATGTAGCAGATTTTATCATGAAGAAGTGAGCCAATAAGTAAAAAATTGCTGAGATTTTGAATTATAATATGAATATCTCTGGTTTGGTTTGGTTCAAACTTTGNCCCCCCCCCCCCCCCCCAAAAAAAAAAAGAAAAGAAAAATAAATAAACTCAGTAGCTGTATAGTGTATACTGTTATGTTTTGAAAAACCTGCTCAAGAGAGCTGAGGATTGATCTTATTATCAAAAGAACCGTGAGTGAGATCAGGGATTAGGGGCAAAATCTGATACTTCTTAACCCAGTTTTGTTTCTTTTTTAGAGAAGCTGATCCTGATCAGCAAAGTGAGGCTGATGCTCATACTGTGCATGCCCTCAACTGTTGTTCTCATAAGTCGTCAAAGTCTCAGCTTTGGGCTGTTTTAGATGGACTACAGCTTATAATGTCGTCAACATACTTACTGTACGTGTCTTTGTTTCTGTGGCTGAGTGCAGTTGTCTCCTCATTCTTTTATTTCCAAGTAAGATGATCCTTTTTTAAGAAATGTACTTTTAGCATATGTTGTATGATAAGACTATAAAGCTTGAGTACAATAATCTTTTTATCATACCATCTTACCACCCTCCAGTTCTGACGAAAAACTATGAAAGGCAAAGGAAACTGCTACAGAAATATTCAGTAATTTCAAGCATACACCAAAATTCTTATTTACTGATAGGAAAAATAAAATAGAATTCTTGATAGAAAAAAAAAATAGCGATTGACAATTTGAGGAAGCGGGGCTTGGTTGTTATGGAGTGGTGCTTCTTGTGTAAGAAACATGGCGAATCAGTGGATCATTTACTTTTACATTGTGAGGTGGCTAAGGCATTGTGGGATGGCGTTTTTTGTAGACCTGGGCTGGCTTGGGTTTGCCTATGAAGGTAGTGGATTTCCTTGCATGTGGGAATGGGCTTCATAGTTGTACTCAGGTGGCTGTTGCATGGAAGATGGTTCCTTTGCGTCTTATGTGGTGTATTTGGTGGAAAAGGAACGAGTAGTGCTTTAATAATAAGGAGCGTACTGTAGAGGAAATCTGGAAATTTTTTGTGTTCCTTACTTCAGTGGTTTTCAGCTATTGTGCTTAATGGAGGGTCTGCTAATGAATTTTTGTTTTCGCTTTCTGATTCTAGAATGTAATTAGGTGTTTCTTTTGTATACTTCCTGTGTACATGGGCTTCGCCTATTTCATTCGATGAATAAAAGTGTCTTTCTTACTTATAAAAAAAAAAATTAATTTCAAGCAAACTCTGTTTCCACTCTTTCTTTCTGGGACTGACCAGATTAATTTCTTCTCAATTCCATTTAGATAAATTGATAAAAGCTTGTCGTATATATTCTTCATAATTGGTACTAACTCCCAAAAAATGTAAAAGCTATATCATTTGTTAGAAGAATTTCTACTTTTTCTGGATACACTTTAAAGACTTTATGCAGAAGCAACCGACACCTTATATAAGCTCATCTGCTTGGGACTTCCTGCCACGTCAGGATTTCCAGTGCTTAATTACTACTTGGAACGGTTGAGTTGAGTTCTGTGCATGATATATTCTATCATCATTGTTCCTGTGGATTATCAATTAGACATGTTTCAGTATGCTCAGTTTCTCCCCTTTCCTGCACTGCAGAAAGTGATTGTAATTGCTGCAACTGTTACTAGCTCCATTGGCAGAAGAAGATTGTTTGCTCAGATAAATAGCTTCATCGCTATTTTTATTCTTGCTGGACAACTTACCTTAACGGTATGCAATGCCTCTGTAGCCTATATGCTGATATTTCATGTTGTTACAACAAAGAAAATGCTGTTTAGGGAGTTTTCTTAAATCCTTTACTCCTTAAGAGTGCATGCCTGAAAGTAAGTTTCATGCATGTAGATGATTGTAAGGTTATTGGCTTTAATCCTGAANAAAAAAAAAAAAAAAAAAAAAAGAAAAAGCCCTTAAAAGATCTCATTTTGGCAAAGGTTGCATGATATATCCCTGAAATAACATTGATGGCAGCTGGCAGACATATATCAAGCAATCTTGCGGTAAGCCTCCAAAAAGGCAATCTCTCTCTCTCTCTCTTCTTTTGGCTGGTATTATGGAGCGGGATTAAGGGCATATGGTGAAATCTAGATGGTAAACTATATCCTGCTGGAGTCAATTGCTTTGGAGTTTATACTCTGTTGAGTCCCTCCTCACAGTTTTGGATTTCCATTATTGACTTTAGTCTGAAATCAAGACTTTTAACCATGGGAGGTGGACGGTGCACTTGGAAATTTAGCCAGTTTCATGCTTCCACTTCCTTAGCAATTAACTGGAACGAACATAAGCATAATTAAGCATGAGCAAATTCTCCAAGGTTGTAGTTATTGCTGTTTATTCAAAACTCATTTTTTCATGTTCAGATTAACTTACTAATAGGTATTAAATATATTAGTCAATGGTGCTTCTTAAGCATATTTCCAGACTCTGATGAATAGATGTGCATTTTTGGGCATCTTGAAAAAAATCAGATAAGGAGGGTGTCGCCTGTTCAACAAAAAAAATTGGAATACCTTTTTAAAGGCCAGAAAGGAGATTATTCTGAGTAATATTAGGACGATGTACTTATAAAAAAATATTGGGTAACAATAAATGGTATCTATGCAGTGTATATATCCTGCAAGGTAATGGAATTGATGTTTTTCAGTTTTGTCTTCCCTTTCCTTGTCAAGTACAGGG
Organism: Pterocarya stenoptera; assembly: GCA_003123785.1. Classification (NCBI taxonomy): domain Eukaryota; kingdom Viridiplantae; phylum Streptophyta; class Magnoliopsida; order Fagales; family Juglandaceae; genus Pterocarya; species Pterocarya stenoptera. The sequence goes on along the minus strand of QEOT01123064.1, from coordinate 33,910 downwards.
TCGAATTCTTACTACTGCAGGGGTTACCACAGCTATTTGTGCTGCTCCGTTTGTTGCCTTCTCAAATTTGATTGCTATTGCCATTTGGCCAGGTTGGGTAGCTGTTGCTGTTTCTGAGACCTTGCGAAAGGTTTGTTTCTATAACTGCTAGTTTTCTGTCGTTCAACTTAGACCATGTTTTTCTCATCCTCATCATGCAGTCTCATTTTTTTTTTTCTATAAATGATTAGATTCCTTCTCATTTGTAATTTTGCGAAGGGGAACTCAAGAAAGACGGCCAAAGTTGTGATACCTCATACGATAAGGATAAGAGTAGGTAGTGTATAGGACTCACATTGCTTGGAAATGAGAAGTTCTTGTTCTTTATAAGGTTCCATTGGGGCTCCAATTGTATCATTGACTAATCCATTTGGAGTATAGGTCATATGATTTGGGTCTTCCATTGGGGCGTTACAGAAGTTGAAGGTCAATATAAGATTGTGAAGTGGGTTTTACAAGTTGCAACTGGTTTACAATGCAGGTTGTTACTTATGTTGTGACCAGGCCTGGAAGAGAGCTTCTATTCACTGTTGTCTCACAGGATGAAAAATACAAAGCCAAGGCACGTCCACCTTTGCTTTTGGGATTTTGTTTTGATTTCCTGCTTACAAATTCACTTGCAGTTTGTTGTGAATGTTTGAATTTGAAAATATAGAATTTAAATTTGGAGTTTCCTGAAGTTAAGATGGGGCATTGATCTCAAGCAATATGTATACACTTGCTCACACATACTCATGTTTCCCTGGGTCTTTTCTACGGCATTAATTGGGTGACATTAACTAATAAGTTTAATAATAGAACACATCAAAACACTCCCTGATTTCATGATCCTGCAGTTATGCATAGATGTGTTCATTCAAAGACTTGGAGATGCTACAGCAGCAGGGATGTACAAGCTACTTTTTGGATCTCTCAGTGGGAGAACATCAAGTGTCTCAATCTATGCTCTGCCCGTATGTATACCTAAATTTACTTTTTTTCTTCTATTTTGTTCCTCCTCTTGCTTTTTGGTTCAGATGAAAGAAACTCTTATTGCTTGGTATTGATACAAGAGACCTGCACTTATTACTCTGCTTTGACCTTGTTTTTTCTTACTTAAGGGCGTCATTCCCTACTCTAGGCACTACTTGTCTGGCACTCTTCATCTATAATTCATATTTTTTTCCTTGAATATTTGTTTCCACCAAGAATAACGGCTGTATAATATATTTTTTCCTTGACTACACCAGGTCTGTATATTGTGGATAGCTACGGCATTCCATTTAGGGCGCCGCCAAGCTCAGCTTTCAAAGCTCCGGGCAGTTTCTACTTCCTAAAATTTTGCTAGGATAAAATATGTAGTTGTTGCAGAATATAGGATGAAATTATCAGTCTTAAAAGTCTTGTTACTTCATTGGTGTAGCCTTTTTCTTTTTCCGCGATAATATTGAGTCATTGACGGTCGTTCATTCATCATGGATGAGGTGTAGCCAGTGGGCGCTCCCAGACATGTGATGCATTTACCTCATTGCTCATTTCAACTATCTAACGCACTTTTCATTTGATGCACAACTTGTGCTTTAATAGAATGGAAGTGTTTCTATCCATAAGCATTCAAGTGTTCATAATATTAATTTCCACTGACATAGAAACCTGCAAGCATGAACATGATTGGTAGAAACATGTATGCTATATATACTGTTCACGTGTATGATGTTGCTGGCATATAGAAGTCCAGCAATAATGCACATACCAAATGATTGTAAGACAAGATTATCATAGTCCAGGATGACATCCCGGGAATCTACAATATGATTGCCTAAACTTTGGCCTCCGACAACTGGGTCAAGCAGTTCACTCGCAATTCAGATTCTAAAAGGATATCCCCATATGTAATTATAATAGGAACTTTGCGTGAGCCTCTCAATCATTCATTTCATTTAGGCCACACATTTGCACATCCATGAAGCACATTCAATTCCCAGGCTCCTAGGCCCAAGGCCCAGTAGCAACTTAACTGAATTTCTGATCACCCTGAAAGCAATTTGAATTTTGAAGTATAAATACTCAGTGTTCAACTTCCCCGGAGGGCATGAACACGGTCTTGAATCAAGTTCCTTTCCCAGTCTGCTATGTCCTCGAAAGCATATTCTGGTAGGTTCTCAAAGGGCTCTTTCCAAGCATCATTCTTAGCTAGATCGTAAGTAGCTCCTTGTATTGCTCTTCTATTGGGTCCACACGGTCTCTTTGCAGTTAGCATATCATATGCTGAATTCAGCTGTCACAAAGCCACAAACCAATAAATGTTTCAAACTTTGATTTGTTTATCTGGGAAACCAATCAAATATCTCAGTAATTCAGTTAAATAGCCGTGCTTCAAAATTCAAATAACTTTATGCAACAGTCTGAACTTCACCCCAAGCATACACACTAAGTTGCTAAAAATGTAATAATTGCTGCAGTTTCCAAAACCCGTTAAGGAGTTGCATATAGAGATCATACATGAGTTTTCAAGAACAGGTACCATGACGAGCAAGAGGGTTAAGGACTCACATTCATACCACAAAACCAGAACATGTAAGAAATTGCAACAGCTGGGGCCCTTCCTAATCCAGCAGTACAGTGCACATAAACTTTCCCTTTCCCCTTGGAAATGGCCCATTCCAATGATGAAACAGCTTTAGGCAATCCACTTCGCAGAGAATCTGGATCAAAATCTCTTGCCTACAGTGCATAGAATAATATAACAGGGCAAAAATCCTATGAGTAATTTATCAACTTACATTTCTTCCTGTGCATGAAAAACTGAACAGATAATTTGTCCTGAAGATTTTCAAGTTCCAACTTTTTTTCTCCAAATCTTACATACACAGGTACATCAACTGCATAGAGATCATTGAGGGATGTAGGAACAATCATCATGCATCAATATCAGACCAGAAATAATAGAGTTTCGTGTCACCCGGCAATGCGGGGCCTTCTCCAAGTTATTTGAAAATGACTAGGATCTATTATATTTTAAACAGTATTGCTAGAAGAACCTTTCACTTACAGGCCTCCTCATGTGACGGATTCCAAGTTCTTGACATCTTATTATTATTGACTGCAAATCAATTCCCCAATATTCAATGTCCTTGTCCTGCTGCAGGTTCAGAATATATGCTACATTCTGCTCCTGTTTTAGATGATCTATATCTTCGGGCATCTGAGGCTGGGAGCCTACTATCAGATTATCAGTTATCAGAGTGTAGTTCATCCCTGCACAAAAGTCGGTTAAGAAACCTGAATAACTAAAATGGTCATTTCTTTCTCTGTTGGAAATGTTAGATTTTGAATTATTTATACATCTGGCCACTTATATCAAAGGCAAAACCACAGATCCCATAACTCACACTTTCTTCCCTTTTGTTCAATTTATAGTCATCGTTATTCTGACAAAGAGATTGCTATGATGCTATTCAAGTCTCTGATTAGCTATGCCTACATTACTCTAATAAATAGATCCCCAAAAACTCTTCTATCAATGAAGTTAGGCACAATGGCTATGCTTGCTTCTGCACATACAAGTACCACACACACACACACACACACACATTATGTGTGTGTGTAGTCACAGCATTAATTGTTCAAACAGTCAAAAACCTTTGCTAAAAAAAGTCAATATTTACTGATAAAAAACAAAAAAGAAATCAATATTTGTAAGAAAGAAAAGGGTGGTGTGCAACGCAGTACTTTTCATTGGTAACTTTGCCAACTTCTTTTATAGGCGAACAAAGCCATATTATCCTGTAAAATTGGAGAGTACTTAAAAAGTTTCTGTTCTAGCACCCTTTTCTTTTTTAACTTTTGGGCGAAATCATTTATAACCTCCATTTACTCTCCTTCACTTCTTTGAAAGGCATCCTTGTCTTGAAAATCAACCATATTACGTAATGCGATTCAAGTTAAGATCAAAGATTCAAAAGTATCCATAAGATCCAGATGCACTGCAGTATTATAGGACAGAATATAAACTAAACTGTTGTCCTATAAACGAACACACCAAAAAAAGTAAAGTAAAGATTATCCGAAATGTAGATTCGAATTGGGTTACCGATGACATGAAGGAAAGTAATGCCAATTATAAAAAACCAAACCACGAGGCAACCGCCCATTTAAAAATGTTTTCTTCCTCAAAACGAGATTTTCCACAAGCAGGTAAGCGCTCAAACATATAGACGAGAGCCAAAATCCTGAATGGCAATGGAAACGGAAATATTCAGAAGTAGGTAGTAGAAGAGAACTGACCAAGATCATGGTGATACTCATAAGGGCTCCTCATCATCCCCTTCATCGCAATGTTGTACTCTTCCATCTTGGACCTGGAAATCGAGGCCCCACGGTTTTTGGGATTCTGATCAATCCCACTACTCTGGGTGTCGGATAGTTGTTTACAATAAACCTGGCTCGCTTTCAAGGCGTTCCGGGAAACGGGCAGTATGAAATTGCACGCAAAGTTCAACCTCTTGTTCGGAAGAGGATGAGTTGTGAGGGCTGAAGAAGAACAAAACCAACAGTTACTGAGCCGGACACTTGCCATTTTAGTTTACTCCTCTCTTCTGAGTTAGTTCTTCGATTTTCTTGACGTTGTTTCTTGGACCCTGGAGATTGGGGTGTCCATTTGTCAGATGAGATTTTCCGGAGAACATGTGATTTACAACCATGTCCTTAAACAGAGAGCTTTCTTTGCTACCATTCATCCTCACACGGCACATTTTTTATTTTTGTTTTTAAATATTTTTTAAAAAAAATGGTTTTAAACTTATTGAATTATTTTACTTTCATCATCCATATAACATATATTTAATAAATAAATTAAATTAAAAAAATATGATGTATAGAGATGATGAATAAAATTTTTCTTAATAATATGTTAAGGTCCGGTTTGGATACACAAACAGTTTCATCTTATTTTTTCTCATCATTATAATTTTTTTAAATTTTCACATAAAATATAATAAACAATTCAATTTTTTCAAAGCTCAAAATAATAATATTATTAAAAAAATATTTTAATAATCTTTTATTTAATTTTCAATTTTTATCTAAAAAATTATCCAAACAGGACCTTAAATCTTCCGAAAGAAAAGATGAACCAGATTCGGAATTGAGTAAATTAGATAATTTGGTAATTTAAATTAGACAGTTCGGTGTTAATAAAAATGTATAGAAAACATATGTAATACAATTTAAGCATTTAAATTGACTTGGGATTGAGTCGTGGAAAGTGATAGGTCCAAATTAACAATGCCCATTGCCATTGATAATTGCTAGAGTAGCGGTGTTCACTGTTCAGCACAAGGCGGACAAAATTTCAGTGCTACTCGACTGAAAGCCACACAATCGTAAAAGACACAGAGTGGGTTCCTAAGCAAAGCACTACAACAACTACAATCTTGTGTAACTTCGAACATGGTGAATGGTTTGGGTTTTCATTCGAGGAGAGCATTATTGCCTTCAGCAACTACATATCAGAGACCGGGCTTTATCTACATATATATCCGCTCCCATCATTTAGCCACTATCACATCCAATGAACGATAACGCGCCGGAAAGAAAAACTAGTGTTACAAAATCTCCAATTTGCAGAAGAAATTAATTAATAATTAATTAACTAAAAACACCTCAGATTTGCTTTTAGTATCTGAGTCCTTTAGCAACCTCAAAGAAATGAGCAACATTCTCTTCGGGTGTACCTACAACAATACCATGGCCAAGATTCAAAATATGTTTCCCTCTCCCTGCTTTCCTCACGGTATCATTGATACGGTTGGTGATGAACTCCTTTGAACCAAAAAGTACACCTGGATCCACATTACCTTGAACTGTTATATCTTGTCCCAGGCGCCTCCTACCTTCAGCCATATCAACAGTCCAATCCAAGCTAACTACATCAACACCCGTCAAAGCTAGCCTCTCAAGCAAGCCTCCGGATCCACTTGCATAAAGGATTAGAGGAAGATTTGGATGGGTTCGTTTCACAGCATCCACAATCTGCTTCAAGTACGGCAGACTGAATTCTTCAAAATCTACTGGGCTAAGCTCTGTGGCCCATGAGTCAAAGATCTGAACAGCTTGAGCTCCACTTTCAGCTTGGTATTGAATGTATTTTGCCATTGACGTTGCAAATTTCTGAAGTAAGGCATGAAGGACCTGTAGGAGTAATCAGACGTCAAATAAAAACCTGACATCAGTATGAAAAAAGAGAAAGTATAACTTTATCTAACCTGTCTCCTCCATAAGCAAAGACTGAATTGCCTAAAATAGATAATCCCAGTGATCTTTTATAAACTGAATGTTTCCTAGTTGGTCCGAATATACTATACAATTTTCACATGGGTTCAACCACCTCTCAACAATGGAATTGCTCCTAAAGTTGTGTCGCGAAGAGGTAACTACAACAAATTAATTAGACATTTGCATTTACAAGGAGTCTATAGTCAAGAAAGAGAAAAATTACACTCTTTACCTACTTTAACTATCATTCCTTTTGCAATAGAAAAATGCTGGACACAACCGCGCAAGGGAACCGCAGCATAACCGTGTCCAACGTGGAAAAAAAATGAAAACGCACCATTTTCATTTCCCCCTACCCAAAACCAAAAACAAGCCAAATTCGTCTTCCCCCCAAATCACAGAGGCCCCTTTGTCTTCCCCAACTCACAGAGCAGTCTTCCCAAGTCTGTGAAACTGAGATCAAACCCAAAGTAGAGTCCGAGCAACTCTTAGGCGGAATCAGCGACACAAACGAAGGAGGAATGGTGCCGTGGTCGAGGAACAAGCCTCCAAGTCCATGGAGGAGGAACGAATCGGTATATGTGTTTGGATTGGAGCATAGGAATGAAGCTGTGAAAGGGGCCAAAAATTAAAGGGACGGTGCATTGGAGCATAGAGAGAGAGGAATGAAATGGCGTGGGGTTTAAAGGGGCCAAAAATTAAAGGGACCGTGCATTGCAAAGCGGTGAAAGCAGCGGTACAGAGAGAGGTTTCTGGATTTGGTTGAGCAGATGGGTGTTTGGATTTCAACAGCAGCATCAGATTTTTTAGGTGTAGTTGGAGAGAGTGGAGGAGGAAGAAAAAGGAGGAATGGGAAGAGAAGCTTGAAGAGCATAAGAGAATGGAACCAGATTTGGGAAGAGAGAGGGACAGCAGGAATTAGAATGGAATTGATAGTGATTGGTTTCCAATTCCATGGCCTGACACTCGCCTGGAGTTTTTCATCGGGTTGTAGTTGGGGAGTTGGTGGTGCCATCCTTTGCTTCTCCTTGTTGTGTTTTGTCTTGTCTTTTTTTTTTAAAAATAATAAATCAGCTGACTGGGCAGAATCGATTCCCCAACGGTTACTCATGCCCATTGCATATAAAAGAACTAATATGACCACCAAAGGTATCACTTTACTCCCCAAACTACTGCTCTTTTTGCAATTTACGCTATTAAAATGCAACCATTAAGATCGTGTCACATCACCTTTTTTTAATCTATCGTGGAGATCAGATCTTTTTTTTCTTTTTAGGAAGAGGGATGGTACCCCCAATTTTATGGAGGTCAGATCTCGAAGAATGGGGAAAATTGCAAAAGAAATGGTACTTTAGAGGAGTAAAGTGTGATTTTCCCAAAAATATAAGGTTAAATATTCTAATAAGTGCTCGATTACTTATAAAAAAAAAAAAAATCTAATTAGTGTGACAACCTAAACCTATATTTTCTTTGGGACTGCTACATACTATAATTTTTCATTTCCTGCTAAATCTCAAGTAAGGACTTAAACTAGCAATACAATTGTTCCAGTCATTATGTCTTGCATGACTCCATTGAAACTAAGCTCCATTGCAATTATCATGCTAACTCATATGCAATCATATGGATGTTGTTAGAAAGCTGGAGGAAACAAGTACAAAATCACCTTGGGCTCTGAGAAAGCTAATCCCTTTATTTTAGTGAAGTGCTTTGATGAACCACCTTCAACCACATATGAAGCCAGGGTAAACGGAGCCCCAACAAAGCCTAGGACCGCTGCTGTATTATCTACCTGTAAATATAGACACAGGTGAACATAAACTATAAAAGAAAAAGAAAGAATAATATGGTTAAGGTAAAGGAACATAGAAGATATTGCAATATTCACTAATATGGACAACCGAAACTACACAATGGTTTATTTGAAGTTCACAGACTAGACATGTAGAATCACCCTTACGTTAGTGCATAAATCGAGATGGACTGTTTGGTGTTATCTGCTTAAGAGGACCAACTCAAATTGAACATGCTTATTCAGAATTGACACAAGTAAGGGATTCCAACATGGTTTTATAATTCTGTTCCCTGATGGTACCATATGAGGAAATAGTTCAATCATTTTCCCCAAAAAAATATAAAACCCACGCCCGTCAGATTGAACTGGCAATGATCCATGTAAGGTGTATAAACAGGTGGGATAAAATTCTATTGAAATGAAGTACACAAAGAATACCTTGTCTTATGGTACACAACTGAATTGGGAAGCATTACTCGTGAACTACTAAAATGAATGAAGAGGAGAAATGGTTCTAAAATGAATCACTAAAGGATTTATCGGTGGAAAAAGAAAAGGGAACATGCCAATTTAGACCTCTTTGCGCAGGATTGTCAAGGCTTCTCCAACATATGGGACCGAATCTCCAGGAACAAATTCTGTCACTTGATCAACATCAGCAGCTGTGCGTAGGGGATTGAATATGATTGGACCCTTACCTTTCACAATGTCAAAAGGTATATTCATCCCAGATAGAGGAGTAAGAATGTCCGAGAATAAGATTACCTATCACAATCAATGTGAGCAAGATCTAAGATATGATCACAAACAAGTAGAGGGGTAAATGAAATTGCCTGAATTAACAAAATATGTATTAAAAAAATCGATTCCCAGCAAGGTATCTTACCCCATCAGGCTTAAAAACTTTCCACGGTTGTAGTGAAATTTCCACAACAAGATCAACATTTTCTGATCTTTGGCGAAATGAAGGATACTTCTCACAGATAATTTGGTAACTCTGTAACAAAAATGTTGATAAATGAAATCCAAATTATGGAGGTAAATAACTGTGAGATAACTATGAGATACCTACATAGCTAGGAAAGATATAAAAGAAACAGATACCATAAGGACATGTTATAATAGAGCTGCACCAGTAAAGAAGAACATTGGACTTTCGGAAGTTTAGTTATCTATAAACCAGCACAACTGTTTACTCTCTGGGTATGCTCACAAGAAAATATCAATGCCCAACTTTATGCAGACAAGAAGACTAAAAAAAGTTACGAGTTGTATGAGAAGAACAGACAACAAAAAAAGGAATGGCATATACAGCAAACAAAACCATACTGAGGAACTCAGGACTGTGATAAATAAAGTATTTGGAGCACCTAAAAAACCTGGTGTCGCCCATATCTAGTCTTCCAATTAGTAACATCCAGAGGCAAAAGAGAAGGGCCAATTCTGCTCCTTTATTGTAGTCATAAAAGGATAAGAAATATAAAAACTTAGTCCAAAGCAGGATTTAACAATTAGAAAACACCGAGCACGAGAAACTCAGGCATTCTGAAGTTACAGATTGTGGTGTTATCCTACAGCAAATCCTAGAAAAGGCATGCATCCCACATAAATTATATAGTAGGCCGTGAATATAAGAAATGTTATTTTGAAAGTGGTAGCTGTATAAACCTGCCTTCATGTACCTCCCTGCTTGCCTCATGAGCCAAACAGGGGGTCTCTCAACATCTTCCCCACGAACTGCATTAAGCAACAGCGGCTCAGCAGCAGCGGTAACTTTTGGTTCAGCCACAGTCCCTGAATTAGATGACTCGGGAATTAAGAATATACACATGGACTCCAAGCATACTCTTTTCACTCGGCGTTTTATGCGAAAACTTAACCAGCCAACATGCGTCGTAGAGAAATGGAACATGGATGGCAAAGTGAAGGCTTTTGAAATATGAAGACAGTAAATTTCCTCGATAAGCTCACAGATTTCCATTTTATGTGGGACCCACATGCACAAATAGTCCAAAATCACGCATTATCAAGCACTAAATATAAATATAAATACTAAAAATTCTATAAGATGCCTGGGGGCTAGATTTCAACATCCCCGACATTACAATTTCTTTTTTAAAGTAAATTCCCGACGTTACAATTTTAATACATATCAAGTTCCATGTACAAGAACTGGTCTAAGAATTACAAGAGCATTCACAGTTTGGTTGCCAAGAAAGTACGAGAAACGACAAAACCGAAAAGCGAGAGCACACTCCAGTAATATTACCAAAAACGAATAGAAAATACCGAAGAAATTAATCCCACAAATTTCTCCGGAAACCAAAAAAGACATTAAGAATCACCAAATGGGTAATAATAAGAATAACAGACGGTATTCAAAGGGAGAGAAATCACCTCCAAGGGCACAGTGGATTCGGGGCCTTGAACTCGAAGAGAAAGCGAATCTTGAACTTCTAGAGGAAGCCCAAGGGACAGAGAAAGAAGGCACGGAGCTACAGCAAGACATTGTTCGGAAATAGGCGACGCATCCAGAAAAGCTAAAGCTAGTTTGGGGAAGATGTTGGCATGTCTCCGAGTGAGAAGAAGTTTAGATTAGATTAGTAAAGAAGTCAGAGGTGTGGAAGATGACGGGAATAGATAAGAGCGTCTAGAGTCGGATCACCACTTCTCGTTGGTATGCAATCCCTCGCCACGTCAGCGTTGGAAAAGATTTTTGGAAGTCTCGGAGACGGGAGAACTGAGGCAAGAAAATAATATTTATCCAAATATTTTGTGATAATATTATCACAAAATATTACCCCCATCATAAAATATTACCCCAGCGTTTTTCTTCATCATAATTTATTACCCCATGTTTGGAGCACAAAAGAGGCACGGGCCACCATTAGCCAATCCCCCGCCTGATCCACAACTACAAGAAAATTTCCATCCAACACTAGAATAAGCATCTTCTAGCTATTTCCCCTTTTACTTCCATCGTATTTTTTAATTTTTAATTTTTTCGTTTAATCATTATAATTTTTTTAAATTTTCAAATAAAACATAAAATTATTTTAACTTTCTCATTTTCCAAAACCCGATAAAACATTTTAACTCAAACCATTTCACTACTATTCACAAACCATTTTACTATTATTCACAGATTTCTTTTTTTTTGATAAGTAAGAGATAAATATTATATATATGAATGAAATAGGCCTAGCCCATGTACACAGGACGTATACAATAGAACACCTAAAAACATTCTAAGAGCTATAAATTAAAGACAAGAAATCCTGAACATTGCCCCCCATGCAAAACAATAGCGGAAAGCCAAGACAATAATATTATTCACAGATTTCTAATCTCATCTCAACGTCCAAACTAGGTTCAATGAAAACAATGCCCTTTAAACATATATCAACTAAAAACGCTTGAAATTGTAGCAAACCCCCATATTATAAGAATTAACGTTTGAATTGGGAAACCACCGCACAAAATTTAATCATATCAAATAAGAATTCAAAAAAATTTCAGAGGGCACTAAAAACAACAATACAAAAGGAGGGTGACGACCACTGCTTAATTACAAGGAGAAACTTGGATGGAAAAAGGGAATCAAAAAATAGTATCTATGGTAAGCTTCCTTTTTGGAGGAGATTTCTCTACAATCTGCTTCTGCAGGTCCATGAATGTAGAACCCTTATTGGCAAATAGTCTTCGCAAGTTGATTACTGAAAGCTCATTAAAGCCAGCCACCGCGAGATCTGCCTGCACCAGATTGTACCTGGCATGTTCCAAAACACTCATCAGTCTCTGTCTACAATGTGAGTTTTTTACCTATTTTCAGGCTACGCTCCAAAGGCTAGAAAAGTGAAACAATAATCGGCATACGTCTGCCTAAACTATGTCATGCTAAAGTTAATATCAAATCGGAGATATTGCACTCGCATAGAAACAGAAACTGAAATCAATTATTATTCTAAGTGATTAAAGAGGAAAACTTGATAGTGTAGTATCATTTTATCACTATAAACTCCTCTAAAATGCCACAAAGATTTGTACTGAAAGCCAAACTTCTATGTATCTTTACACGCATTAAAAAAAACGTACATGTTTGTGTGCTTATCCAATGAACAACATACTTAAATTATGCCAGTTTTATGAGAGATCTTAAAACTCCATATACAGAAGTGTGAATACGCACGCTGGGTAAGCACCAATGAGTGCCACAGCCATCATTGTACAGTTGTGAGCAGCAGTTACACCCCTCGGGTCATCCTCAAACACTACGCACTTGGATGGTTTCCGGTCCAACTGCAAGGAATACAAGCATGTCAAAAACGATAGTAAGGCTATAGAGCAGCAATTATGTCTTATATACCTAGGGGCAGAACCAGAAGATTTCATTTGGAGGGACAAACCTATTAAAAATTGGGAGGGGGGAATAATTTATACAGAATTTACCTTATGAAAAACCTTACAAATTAAATTTCAATTCAAGGATAGGTTAATTATAATTAATTTACATTATAATTTATATAGACGGAGGAGAAGTTCTGCCCCAGTCTACCATATCTCAGGAAAACTACATACTAAGATTTTACATTCATATGCTTTGCAATCTACCTTCAACTGTAATGAGTTCCAGATATGACAATATATGAGAGACCCAGCATCAAAATTCAAAATTTAATTGAAGAAAATCAAAGTTGCCTAGTATCATCATTTATAGATCAGTAGTAATTAAATGGCTCCAGATTAGCCATTTCAAAATATAGACATTGAACTTGAAACCTGACATTTGTAACATAGAGATCCTAATAATGTCTAGCAGACTACCTTCACAGCTGCAGAAAGAAACCTATGAGCCATTGATTCCATACCGTCTTCTTCGGTCACAATTGCCTGCAACTCCAAAAAGATGACAATTAGCTGACGATTCATCATGGTCCACCATTCACCCCAGTAAATTTAAGGGGAATTACCATTGTGCAATCGAAAAGATTTCCCAAGTATCTGGTCGAAATATATATATTTCAATCCAACTTTCCATGCATTTTTTATCAACATGGCAGGATACTGTGCTTTCCACCGAAATTTTCTCATTAGTTATTTGTAACGAAATGTAAATTTTTATGTTTTATGGTATACCCGTACAAACATGATCAAAATAAAAATGCAACGTGATGCAAGATTTTTTTAAAGCAGAAATAGAAGTGAATGTATTCCACCTCTAAGGAAAAAAAGATTTCTGTTGGAAGAATCTCTCTTTTCCTTCAGTGACCTCTCTTTCTAGAGGTATTCACTGGTAAGATGTCTAATCGTCCTGTTGTTTATCATCTTCTTTAGTTTGGTTGTATTCTGTTGTTTGTCAGTTGTTATTTTAGAGATGGATAGGAGTTTGCATATAGAATCCAAGGTATTTGAATTTAGGAGAAAAGGAGGTAATGTGTTCTGTATTACAGAAAAGGGAAGAAAACATACTGTGTCTTTATATCTATCTGGCAGAATGGTGGTTTGGTTTGCTAAGGAGATAGAGGTTTGTTGGAAGAATCTTGGTAAGATGGTTGATTATCAGACTAGATGGGAGGGAGACAAAGTTTTTATGTTGCAGGGGGCGCCATAATCAGTCTGGTAGGTTTCTGAAGATGTTAGAATATGGCACAGGTTCGGGTAAAGGAATTTTAGTCATCCCTGAAGGGAGGGTGGATGTGAATGGGCTGGTTTTGTGAGATTCTTACGAGAAATGGTTGGGTCCTCTTCCGCTGCGACATTTCATGCTGATAGAGGTACGTCCAAGGTTGGGCAGGTTATAAATCATCCAAGTAGTAATTTGAGGGCTGCTACTTCTTTGCATGCTGGTGATGATAAGGCTGGAGGAGATTCTTATGTGGCAACATTGATGAAATCTGTGCAATTTTCAGAGAGATTAGGAGGTGCCAAGAGTAGGAAGGAGGTTATCTCACCGGAAGATGGAAGGAGGAAGGAAGGTGGGACAGAACTCGGGCGTAATTATGGTGATGGTAGGAGTTACAAGGTGTTGGAAAACATAGGAGAAGTGGAAGGGGCACTTTGGCATTTACATTCTGAATTAATGGGATGGAAGGATAAAACTGTCTTTTTATTGAATAAGGTTGATGGAGGGCTGGGTTTATTGATGGGTTTGGACCATAAGATGGAAGCCCAAGAAAATAAAGTGAGGCTGGTGGAGGCATGAGTGGATCAAGTGAGGTAGGTTGTGGTAGTGGGCTAGGTAGAGGCCCAATCGCGCTATCTATTTGTTGGAGGCCTAAGGAAGGCATTGTGGCTCTTTCGGGCCTGAGAGAGAAATAAAGCGTTGGCCCAACCCATCGTCAGAGCAGATGGCTTGTTTGTCACGACAGAGGAGTGCGACAGAGGGAGGCGATCCTAATGGGAGTTTTCCAACGAGGAAGGGCTCGGAGGAGAGGGTGGCACCGAGATCTATCAGCCCTATAGAGGAAAAGGAAACTCGATTCAGCTCACTGTTTTTAATTTCGTACCGTGCCGGCCAATATTTTCTGTACTGGCCACCAGTCCGGTACAGGTACACTATATGTTTCATACGGGTGGTACCGGCCAATATTTCGGTCTATACCGGCCTGTGTACCGGCCTTTAATTTTATTTCATTTTTTCAAACTACAAACTCATTTTTTGGCCCCCAATTCAGACTAGGCTATTTATAATTTATATATCTATGTATTTATAAATATTTTATTTATATATAGACTATTATTTTGAATTTATATATATAATTTATTCACATATCGACTATCCCGAAACGGTACCGGTACCAAAATATTTCGTTCCAGTGCCTTCACCGGTATGGCATCCAGTACGGTACTCAAAACATTGATCCAACTGCTCGACGGCGCCGTTGGTGGATTTGTCTGCATAGAATGGAGCGAAGGTGGGAGGCGAGCAGGGTGTGTGTTCCCCGACGATGAATGGCAATTGACACAATGGGAACGCCATCTCAAGGTATATCGAAGAGTTTGGATTCCGACAGCTTGCAAGATAGACTGAGATCGATGATCTGCGTGGTTTCTTCATCACAGAGTGATTCAATGGTGGAGGAAACGTGTTTTGGTGGGCCCTCGAGAGTGGGAAGCCATCTGGAGATTGAGATTGTGCATTCATCCTCGGTCTCAAATAGGGATCAGAAAGGGTCCAGTAAGGCACAGGGCAGGAATGAAAAAGTTTTGTCTATTCATCACTATCAGGTGAGTAAGGGAAGTAAGGGAGGAAGAAGTAAAGATGGTGGATGAGGTAGTTGAGAATGAGGGGGTGGAGAATCAGGTTTTTTATGTAGTTGGGATGCTGGAGAATGGAGCTATTTCTTCTAAAAACAATATTTTTGAGGTGCAAAGGGGTCCTATTTGCTGTACAGAGGAAGAGGATGGTGAAATTGGAGATTCATGTGAACCAGCAGAGGATTTTTCTCCTGTTCCTCTACGTTCTATTTTCCCTGGTATTAAGTGGAACTCTAAATCCTCTAATTGGGTGATGAGAAAGGTGGATGAGATAAAGGAGTGTGTGGGGGTGTCTTGTGATGGATTTGAGGAACAGTTTAGAGCTCTTTTAATTGCTATTGAGGCTGGTCAAACTTTGTTGGCCAAATCTGTATTAAAGGAGAGAGAATTGAAGAGGTTGTCATGCTCGCTAAACTATGATGGGAATGGAGGAAGTGTAGTTAGAAATAAGGGAAAGGAAAGGGCTGTAATAGATTCAAGATGAAGCCAAATATTATTTCTTGGAATGTAAGGGGTCTTAATGACCTTCGTAAGCATCTTCAGGTGAAAAATTGGTTTAGAAAATGGAGGGTGGATGTGATTTGCCTTCAAAATACAAAACTGAAATATGTGAATCAAGCCATTGTTCAGAGTTTGTGGAATTGTAGTAGTGTGGGTTGGGTTGAGTTGGTGTCAAATGGGACTTCGGATGGTATTATTATAATGTGGAATAGAGGGTGGTGGAGTTGAGGGATCGTTTTGTGGACGAATTCTTGGCGGCATGTCATTTTAAGAGTATTGAGGATAGGTTTGAATGGGCGTTTGCTGGTGTGTATGGCACTAATGCGGATAGTAGAAGGAGTTTATTATGGGATGAAATGTCGGGTGTATGTGGTTGGTGGAATTTACCTTGGTGTTTTGGTGGGAATTTTAATCTCACTCGTTTCCCTAGTGAGAGATTGGAGGAATTATATTTTTCACATGCAGTGTCTACTTTTTCAGATTTAATTTTTGAATTCAATCTGATTGATTTACATTTGGTGGGAGGAGACTATACTTGGACAAATGGTAGGACATATTCAAGGCTGGATAGGTTTCGGGTTTCGCCTTTTTAGGATGCTCATTTTTCCGGTTTGAGTCAGAAATTATTGTCGAGATTGTGTTCTGATCATTATCCTATCATGTTGGATTGTGGTGGAATTGAAGGTGGGAGAAGGTATTTTAAATTTGAAAACATGTGGCTGAAGGATGGGGGATTTGTGGACAGGGTGAGAAGTTGGTGGAATTCTTATAATGTTCAGGTACTCTTAGTTTTGTTCTGGCTGGAAAACCGAAATCTCTTAAGAAAGATATAAAGAGATGGAATAAAGAGGAGTTTGGGAATTTGGACAGCAAGCGGAAGCTTCTTATGGAAGAGTTGAGAGGTTTGGATGAGAAGGAGGTGCAAGGGATTATTCCAGGGGAAGCCAAGAAAAGAAAAATAGGGGTGGCTTCTGAACTGGAAAATATAGCGTTAATGGAAGAAATTTCATGGAGGCAAAAATCTAGGGTGCTATGGTTGAAGGAAGGAGATAGGTGCACTAAATTCTTGTGTCAAATGGCGAACTCTCATAGAAGAAATAATGTGATTGAGTTTCTTCGAGATGGGGACAGAATTATTACGGATCAAGAAGATATTAAGGCTCACATGGTGAATTTTTATGAGTAGTTGTTTTAAGAAGATTTTTCTTGGAGACCAAAACTGTACAGACTTTGTTTCAATTCTATAGATCAGGTCGAAGCTGATTGGCTAGAGAGAGAGTTTGAAGAAGATGAAGTACTTAATGTGGTTAAGGGTATGGATAGGTATAATGCTCCGGGTCCGGATGGGTTCTCTTTGGCGTTTTATCAAGCATGCTGGGACATTGTTAGCAAAGATATTACGAAGGTGTTCACTGAATTTCATTCGTACATGAGGTTTGAGAAGAGTTTTAATGCGACTTTCATTGCACTTATTCCGAAAAAGGTAGGGGCTGTGGAGATGAGAGATTTTTGGCCTATAGTTTGGTGAATGGAGTGTATAAAATCATTTCTAAGGTGCTGGCCAACCATTTAAGCAGGGTGCTGGAGAGGATTATTTTAAAATCGCAAAATGCCTTTGTGAGGGGAAGACATATTTTAGACTGTTTTAATTGCTAATGAATTCTTGGAGAGTAGAATTAAAATGGAGAAAGCTGGTATTATAATCAAATTGGACATGGAAAAGGCTTATGGCCATGTGTACTGGGATTTCCTTGTTTATATGCTGAGGAGATAATGGTTTTGGAGATAAATGGTGTTCATGGATAAAACATTGTGTGTTGACTTCAAGATTTTCAACTTTGGTGAATGGAGAACCGGTAGGATTTTTTAGTAGCTCGCATGGTTTGAGGCAAGGTGATCCATCTCTCCCTTTCTTTTTGTTATGATCATGGATGCCTTGAGTAGAATGATTGAGAGGGCGGTGGATGGTAATTTTCTGTCTAGCTTTGTGGTGGGTGAGGACCGGAGTAGTTTAAGTGTTTCACACTTATTGTTTGCTGATGATACATTGATTTTTAGTGAGCCCAATTCTGACAATCTTCGTGCTTTAAGAGCACTTTTGCTATGTTTTGAAGCTGTATCTGGGTTACGAGTTAATTTATCGAAATCTAAAGTCATTCCTGTGGGTTCTGTTCAGAATATTTCAGACCTGGCAAATATTATGGGGTGCAGAATTTCTTCACTCCCTTTGAGGTACCTCGGGCTTCCTTTGGGGAGTTCTTATAAATCTGTTAGTATTTGGCATGGGGTGATTGAGAACATTGAAAGGAGGTTAGCTGGTTGGAAGATGATCAACTTGTCTAAAGGGGGAAGATTAACTCTAATAAAAAGTACTTTGTCTAATCTTCCCACTTATTTCTTATCTCTTTTTCCGTTGCCGTCAAGGGTAGAAAGAAGAATTGGGAGTTTATTTCGGAATTTTTTATAGGGTGGTAAAGGAGAAGAAAAAAAGGTTCCTTTTGGTTAGTTGGAAGAAGGTATGTCAACTGATTGATTGTGGTGGGTTGGGGATAAAAAAACTTGAGATTGTTTAATAGAGCATTACTTGGGAAATGGCTTTGGAGATACTACTTGGAAAGAAATGCCTTATGGAGAAATGTTATTGATGTAAAATATGGTAGTTTGTGGGGAGGTTGGTGCTCAAAAGATACAAGAGGTGCATATGGGATGAGTTTGTGGAAGTTCATTAGGAAAGGATGGGGGAAATTTTCTAATCATATTAGATTAAAGGTGGGAGATGGGAAGAGGATACTTTTCTGGCATGACTTATGGTGTGGGGAATCTACACTTAAATTGGATTTTCCCTCTCCTTTCAGAATTGCAAGGGATCAAATGCAGCTGTGGGATTTTCTTTCTTTTGCATTGACAATTATATTCAGTGGAATGTCAAACTTTTTTAGGGATGTTAATGATTGGGAAGTAAATGATGTTAAGGCTTTTCTGGAAAGAATTTACAGTTCAAAGTTGATGCTAGGTAGGGAGGACAGCATGCTGTGGGTTCCTGTAGGAAATTCTTAAGTTCTCAGTTTCCTCTTTTTACAGCATATTAACCAGTCACGGGAGCTATGAAATCCCCTGGAAAAACATATGGAAAGTGAAAGTTCCTTCCAAGGTCGCTTTTTTCTGTTGGGTGGTATCCCTAGGCAAAGTGTTGACAACTGAAAATCTTAGAAGAAGAGGTATGTACATTGCTGATTGGTGCGTCATGTGCAAGAAGGTTGGGAAATCTGTTAAATCATCTCTTTCTTCATTGTGAAGTGGCCAGGTTCTTGTGGAATGAGGTTTTAAATCAGTTTGGTCTTCTTTGGGTAATGCCTAAGGAATTGGTGGATTTATTGGTAGGGTGGAAGGGATTAAAGGGTAGCAAGAATGTTGTTGATGTTTGGAAGATGATTCATTATTGTCTCATGTGGTATCTATGGCTTGAAAGGAATGGAAGATGCTTCGAAGAGAGAGAACGTTCATTAGGAGACCTTAGGGATTTTTTCTTTAGTACTTTGAATTTGTGGGCTAAAACTTTTGTAATGATTGATAATTTCTAGAATTTGTTTTAGATTTCCTTTTGGTATTAGAATGTAGTAGGTATTTCCTTTGTATACATCCTGTGTACTTGGGCTTATGCCTATTCTTGGAAATAAAATCTCTTATTACTTATCAAAAAAATAAATAAAAATGCAACCAAGTTTTCCTTATAGGAAAATGGTTTCCCAAAAACCATGCAACTTATTACATCAAAAGGAAGATAAAAAATGTAGCATGGAGCAAGCAACTAGAGCTGCTGAAAACTGTGGACCAAATTGGATTTGGATTTACATCAGAATGTCATAGGGAAACATCATGTAGCATACCCTGCTGAAATGCGTATATAAAAGTGTGCCTACTCACTGCTTGTCTCTACAGGAGAAACTATCTGAAACAAGTAGCCCACCTGGAAGTACTTCTTGAGCCCCATTTGCTCTAGGGCCTCTACCATGTATCTCCGATCAAGACTTGAAACAACAGCACAGGGGATGCTAGCTGTAGACACTGCATCCAACCATTCTCTGAGCCCCTCCATGGGTTCTTTAAGCTGAAAACAAGTGAGCTAATATAAATTGTTGCACCTGAGACAAACACAAGATCAATAGAATCAATTGAAGCATGCGCTCACTTCGAGGAGATTCCCGTAATATAACTGTGAAAACCTAAGCTTCAATCTTTCCCATTCACTTTCTGATTCATCCCAGAGTAAAAACTGAAAGATTTTGGTAACTTGTCAGAGACATTAGATATAACAAATAAGGAACTGACACTTTATAAGAAATAACAGCCTTCATATCTGAAAACAAATTCCTTTCTAGTCTAATAAGAGATTCATTCCTGACACAACACTCTATGTAATTATTGATAGATAGAACACTCAGTTCAATAATCCTAAGATGACCATAAATTTCCAAACCTTATGGAGTACATGATCAGCACCTGCATATACCATCAGTCTTTGCACATCACCATTTTCAGGCATTTTTTTTCCTGCATAAGAAGTCAAAATAACTAAATTTATGATCTTACACCAGAACTTTTGTGGTTCAATCTCATCAAGTCATCACAAAATAACTATAAAAACAATAGTTCTTCTACTTGCAAGTCAGTGTGGAGGACAGACTATCCATGCCACTGGAGTGGCACAATTTGATTTACAAGATTTAAATTTTTAAATTTCTCTTACAAATCAAATCATGCCATATTAGCAATGCGGAAGGTATGTTCTCTACACCAGCTTGCAAATAATATTTTTCTAAAAATAAAAGAAACAGATGAAAATTTGTTACATACCCTCTTCATGGGCAAGCTGCTTCCATGCATTCAACTTTAAAGCTCGAGTATCTGCCTAAACATTACACATGCAATTACATGAGTGAAAACATCTCCACTGATTTTCAAGGAGTAACAATAATATGAAAAAGAAACAGCATATTATAGTGCAAGTCTCATTGTAAGAATAAACTGCATTTCTAATCCAAATTTCTAATCATTTATCTTGTCAATCAATTATTTGCACCTCATGGGTTTACACATCTGAGTACACTTTTGGTTACATACTACCCAACATATTAATAAAAAGTAAAAGCTATCCAGCATCAACACATCATCCATGAAATACACTGCAAAGTACGGAAATTTACCACCACATTGTCCCAGGAGAAGATAAGGCCATATGCTTCATCCGGCTTCATTGCATAGCGTATTCGTTGAAGAAAACCTTCTTGCAATCTGTCGTTCAAAAAATCCTATTTGAAATAAGGAGTGACAAATGTGAGTAATAGTCGATGCCTCTATCCACTCCCCTCTCCAACAAGCATAACATGGCAACCAAATTCCACAGATATCAGAGAAAACAATTAAACTACGTAAACGAGATAAACCAAATTCCTTACCACATCAACCTTTAGAGGCCCATCTGGTCTAAAAGTCTCAAAACCTTCTCCATATTCAGCCCCAATTGCCTGAAACACAACCAAAGGTGTTTAACATCAAAGTTGAACACAAATTCCCAATTCATAAAAAATTCTACCCCAACCATGAAAACTAGCAAATAAAAGCTAAAACCCAGAAGTTCTACTCCTTCAAACACAAATGTATTCACAACTGTGTTCGCCATCATATCTTTCATGCAGATTGCAAGTTAAGGCAAGCCCAGAAACAAAACAGTGAACATTTCATAGCTCCGGTACATTGAAAAAAAGAAATAAATGAAACGAGCAGATTGATAAAATAATAATTAGGAATGCCAAACAATAAACGGTAAAAGGGGCATGAGAAATCAGTACCTCTTGCATGAAAAGCTTGTTGGGTGTGATGGGAAACCCATTAAAGGAATCATTTTCATCGAACCCAAAAGCGTTCCTCGCCACCAGATTATGCCTAACCAGGTTCATGTGCCCTAGTTTCTGTATAATACAAGCAATTAATAATCGAATCAAACTGTAGAAACGCAAAAGAAAATTTCAGAAACAAACGAAATAAAAGGCAGACCGGTAATCTGAGCTTCGAAGGGAACGAAGAGAGTAAAATCTGAGAAGAGGGTCTCCATGGAAGTATAAGAGAAGAGGTTCGAAAATTGCTGCAAGTGGCACAGCTCATTAGGACAGGGCCAGATGACTATAGTTGCACCCCGAATCCCGTAGGTAGGGAGAAGCTGCTTTTAATTTTTTGAGTTCAATCCCTACTTTTTGTTTGTATATTTTTTCACCCTCTAGTGACAGGCACCACGTTTATGACTCATGTGGATGGCACCTCACGCCTTTTTCTTCAGTACTGCGATCATTCACGTGACTTCTTTCGGACTGTTTGGATGGGAATGGAATGGGAAGAGAAGGGAATGCCCTGTTGCTTTTGTTTGGAGAGATAAATGAAACTATCGTGGATGAAATATAAAATTTTATGTTTATCCCCATTAATTTAAAACTACAAATAAGTGAGAATAATCCATACTCCCCGAACTCCGTTCCTTTTTTTTTCTTTTTTTTTTTCCTTACTTTCCATTCGATTTTTAAAATCGTATTTAGATAGTAAAAATATTTCATCTCATCATTATAATTTATTTAAATTTTTATATAAAATATAATAAGTAATTCAATTTTTTCATATTTCAAAACAATAATAATATTAAAAAATAATATTTTAATAATATTTTATTTAACTTTTAACTCTAATTTAAAATTATCACATCTTACCTCACTATCTAAATCGCATCTCAATCTTTTCAATTTATAAACTATGTCCTTTATATTTCATCTAAAATGATGTTACGAGGAAGTGACATGTTTGGTTATAGACATTTTAATGAGAATTTGAATAGTAAATTGAGATGAAAGTTGAATAAAATATTGTTATAATATTATTTTTTAATATTATTATTATTTAGAAGCTTAAAAAGTTTGAATTCTTTATTATATTTTGTATAACAATTTAAAAAAATTATAATAATGAGATAAAATTTTTTGATATCCAAACCTAACCAAGCTAGAATTCTTAAAAAGAGTTTTGAAAAAACTGATTTTTTTATTGAGCATTGTGAAAATGTACAAGGAAAAAAAGACGTTGCTTGGATAAATTTTTTTATATACGTCTTACGACGAATCTCGGTGTAGAGGATAGTTTGAAAAGTAGTTGGGATAAAAATGTTGTAATAATGTTTTTCTGAATTTATGTGAAAGTTGTTTTAGTTATTTTCTTTTCTTTTTTATCAAAAATCCAGACAATTAATTAGATGGAAAGTCTTTTTTTATAATTGTATAATTTGTAAAGATGTTTAGTTGAAATTGAAAATATTATAAAGTAGAGATGGTAATTCGTGTTTGTCGGTCATATTCGTCTTGTGTCAAGTCATAAATATTTGATTATATGAGACAATTTGAATCCAACCTGTTAAGTTTAACTGGTCAAATCTTCAAAACCCGAATCCGACTCATTTAAATAGCAGGTCGTATCGTGTTGTGTCGCCTGCTTAATAATTAATTAAAAATATGTTAACACGGCACGACTCATTTCAACACATTTCATATAAATGGGTTAATTAACACGTATAATCCATTGGAAAATACTACTCTGACCATTTGTTTCTATCACTAGTTTTTATCGCTGTTATTTTTTTATTATTATTTTTTACTTAATGATTAAGTAAGTAATTTTTTAATAATNAAAAAAAAAATCTCAAAACTACTATCAGGAGCTCCCAGTGGTGGGAGCAGCACAGCCCTAACCCATTTGACTTGAAATTTCACATAAAAGTTTAAAATATATATTTATTAATAGGCACAATATCTAAAATATTAATAGAACTACCTGCTAACAAAAAATATCAAATTTTTTAAATTTTATCCTATAATAAAACCAATATTATAAATCCAATAATAACAAATATGAACATAGATCCAAAATTGTAATCTCAACAATAAAAACATAAGCATATTTAGAAATACTAATATTACAACTCAACAATAATAAAATTATAATTTTAAAATAAAATTTAAATGGATTATTACAGGTTGATTTTGAGTCAAGCAGAGTTTATTAATCGTGTCTTAATAGGTCAACATGTTTTGACCCAAATTTATTATATCAAACACAAACCTTTTAATTTTATATCGTGTTCATATTGAATTTATGGATTGTGTTATATATTGTCTGTCATGTTATAAAGTATTTTAAAAATAAGACAAACCCAACATATTTTTAAAAAATTAAAAATTCTAACTTCTTCCTCCTAGAGACGAATACTTTAATAAAATTGAAGGACTCGTGACAAATGAGTTACCGCCCTTATGAACGTGTCCACATGTTGTCTTATCCCTCGAGTGAGTGCAACTTAAATAGTTAAATTCATATATTTAATTAAAGTGAAGCGAAAACAATGATATTATTAGTTATAAATCTTAGATCGATTGACTGGAGTTGTTGCAGGAGTATGTTGTTCTTCCCATGATATATTTTTCAGAATTAATCTTTGCATCATCCTACACACCACACACCATATCTTTTTTTATTTTTTTTATTTGTTTCTCTTATTAAATGTGTATTATATAGATGATGAATAAAAAAAATATAAATGTTTCAAGAAGAGTAAAATAAAAAAAAATTTAAAAAAAATTTAAAAAAAATAAAAAACACATTAATGTGTGGTGTGTAGGATGATGCATAGCATTGCTCTTTTTTCCAATAATAGAGTGCACTAATAAGAACCAAAATATCACTCACATATTTCATAACCCAAACGTCAAAACTAACCTAATCTTGTTGTGCCCATTCTCTGCGAGAAGCAACAAAAAAAGAAAGGAAAAAGCTTCAGGCCGGATGGGTGCCAAACTAGTATTTCCACCAGCCAATAAGAACATGCCACGTAGGCATTCTATAGAAAAGTAAAATGAGGTGAAAAATACTAGATCACTAAATACTTCTCTCCTCTCTCCCTCCCGAATCTGATTTCATTTCTCACAAAACACAAAATCACATCTCTCCTTCTCTCTCCCTCTCCCTCTCCCTCCCGAATCTAGGATGACAAACACAAAATCACTTCTCTTGACGGAACCCATCTGCAAGACGGAGCCAGCCTTCCCGAGCCCCATCTGTGCTCCACTCCACCACACCGAAAGCCCCAAAAAAATCTGCAGGTTGAAAGGTAAATAAAATGAAAAGTTATAACAAGGTTTTTAGAAATGAGTTTTTCAGTCTTTGAAAATGGTGTTAAATACTAAAATAGGTTTTTGATATTCTTTTATTTTTAGTTTCTAATTTTAATTTTTTAAAGACTATGCTTATGGTGTTGGGTCTTATATGGATACTGCGTCGAATTAATGCTCCTTTTACCTATATGATTGCTGCGTCAATCCAACATACAGCTAGCGAATATAATAATGGCATTACAATGATGAGTCTTTTGTATGAAATAGAAATGGCATTACAATGATATATGAAATAATGCTTGAAGTTGAATTAATGCTCCTTTTAACTATAGCGCGTCAATCCAACTGACCAGCACTTTATGATCTTTTCAGAGCAATTCTTCATATTCTTGTGCTTACTTGTTTGGTTGCTGACCAACATAACTTGCTGCATGAATTTTATCTCAGGGCTCTCTCTTATCTTTATTAATGTTTTGTCCTTTATTGTATATACTGCTGCATTTTATAATGTTGACTAGCTTCTGAAATTGTAGGATGAACTGCTTTCTATTTTATTGAGTTAAGTATAGTAGAATTGTCAATTTAGAAAATTTGGGTGTTTGTTTAGAGTTTAGACTTGGAGCAGTCAAAATCTGCACTAGATAGTTTGCATACAAAAAAAAAAAGTGTTGAGTCTGCTTCAATCTAGTGGTCTCGGTTTTTTTAAAATTTTTTGCTTGTGTTGGTTGGCCATGTTTTTTAAATGTGATGCTCCAGCAATGTTTTGAAATTGTACTTTTCTGATCTGACATAATTTCATTTTTTTAATGTTTGATTGTAATGTTTGGATATATAAAGGTTGAGTGAATGATGAGTACATCAAGAGATCGTGTTGAGATTTTAGACAGTGATAATTCTAGCGCCGATGAAGTTGAGATGATTGTAGAGGATGGTCAGGTTGAACAAAACAAGAACATGCCCAAAGAAGGCCATACAATATCATCTTTATATGTGGAGCCGTATGCGGGACTAGAGTTTGATGATGTAGAGGATGCACTAAGTTGCTATAAAGCCTTCTCCAGATGAACTGGTTTTAGCATTCGAACAAATCATACTCGGTTGTCAGGTATAGACAAATCATTAATTGGTGTAGAGTATGTGTGTTCGAGAGAAGGATTTCGTCGGAATCATTCTAAACTTAAAGAGAGAGCAAGACCTCAAGCTCCGGAAACAAAGTGTGGGTGCAAGGCAATGATGACAATAAAGAAGAATGGAGATAAATGGGTTGTGTCGAAATTTGTACTCCAACATAATCACAAGTTATTAACACCTAGGAGTACAAGTTTACTTCGTGGGCATAGACGGGTGACACCGGCGCAAAAAAATTTAATAGATACCCTAAATGAGTCGGGGATACCAACACGGAAAATAATGTCCGTGTTGAGTAAGGAGTCAGGTGGTGATTATAATATTGGTTGCATTGCTAAGGACATTCAGAATTATTTGGGCAATCGAAGGAAGCAACTTATTGATGAGGGAGACGCACAAAAGTTATATTAGTACTTTTTGGAAAGCGAACATAATAATCCAGGATTTGTATATTCGATCGAAGTTGATGCAGATGGATCGATGGGAAATTGCTTTTGGGCAGATGCGAGATCAAGAGCCGCATATCAATATTTCGGCGATGTTGTTACGTTTGATGCTACTTATCTAACAAATCGCTACAAGATGCCATTTGTTCCATTCACTGGAGTTAACCATCATCATCAATCTATCATGTTTGGATGTGCGTTATTAATAAATGAGACAGCTGAGTCTTACACATGGTTATTGAAAACATGGCTAGAAGCGATGCTTGGTCGTGCTCCCTCCACAATAATAACTGATGATGACAAATCAATGGCTAAGGCCATCGCGAATGTATTGCCCAATACAACTCACAAATTGTGCTTATGGCATATCCTACAAAAAGTTCCTGAACATCTAGCTCATGTTTATAATAGATATGCACAATTTAAACACGATTTTAATCGCTGCATTCATGAGACACTAACTATTGAGGAGTTTGAGTTAGAGTGGACTGAAATGTGCTTGAAGTACAAGTTGGAAGAAAATAATTGGTTGCAAACTATTTATGTTAAGAGAGAAAAATGGGTGCCTGCTTACTTGAGATCTACATTTTATGCTGGAATGTCCACAACTCAACGAAGTGAGAGTATGAACAAGTTTTGTAAAGACTATGTTCGTTCAAGTACGATGATAAGTGACTTCGTCCATCAATATGATAAAGCTTTGAATGCCCGTTATCTAAGTGAGAAAGAGAAAGATGTGAAAACAAAAACATCGAGACCAATTATGAAAACTTCCACCAGTATTGAAGAGGAAGTGGCGAAGCTCTACACAAGAAAATCCTTTTTGATTTTCCAAGATGAATTATTTAATAGCCAACGGTTTAAGGCACGCAAAATACGTGAGGAAGATGGACGAAAATTTTATTTGGTGGGCATTAATGGGTATGAAAAACCGACATATGAAGTAGCACTTGGGATGGAGGAAAATGTTGTTTCTTGCACATGTTGTAAGTTTGAGTTTATTGGCTTCCTATGCCGGCACATCCTACAAGTTTTGACAAAAAAAGATTGTTTGGACCTTGTGCAATCATATGTATTAGAGAGGTGGACGATCAATGCAAAGAGTCGTGTGGTACATGGGATATGTGTCGATGAGGAGCCATTGGAGACTGTCCCAACTGCATTAATCATGAAACATCGTTTGATGAGACAGTTTTATATAGTTGCCGAGATGGGATCACTATCTATTAAGAAATATGAGCATGCTTCTAGGGGAATAGAGACTATTCATCAAGAGCTTCTCTTGATGAATGATGATGACGATGGTAGTAACAGGGAGGGACATCCGGTCCAGAGCAAAATAGTCTCAAACTTTTCATTGCAAGATCCTCCAATCATTGTATCTAAAGGAAGGCCTAAATCATTACGACACAAGAACCCAAAGGAAAATGCACCAATGAAGAAGCGACGTTGCAGCATTTGTAAACAAGAAGGACATGTTAGAACCAACTGTCCTTCACATAGGTAATTGCCTACATATTTTATTATGTTTCGAATTATGTCGTATGTTCCTTGTATGACCTTTTAACTTGATGAAATATTTTTTTTATAGGAATATGGGCGAACCAAGTTCAAATATATTACCTTTAGACCCGGCCTCTATATCAACAACATTTAATATGTACGAATACTAATCTTATTTATTTTATATTTAAATGTTTGATTTGGTCACTTCTTGATGCCCTTTTGTGAAATTGTTCTTTGTTTGTAGGAATATGCAATTCCCACAAATGTCAGAAAATGAAGAGTATGGAACATCTTGGAATTTTCAGTTTTCACAAGAAGATTAATTACTGGGCAGCTGATTTTTTGTAGGCATCATACTTTTGATTTTCTTGTTTTCAGTAGAAACACTGACCTTGAAATATGTATATGGAGTAAGTTGAAGAAGGTCCAAACTAACCCTGAAATATGTATATGGAGTAAAAACTTCTGATTTGTGCTTTCATCTCTTCCTTTCGAAACTGCTGCTTGTATATCTATTTCTTCATATCTAAATTTCTGCAAATTTTGGGATTCATTCAGTTTGTAGAGCTTATAAACAGGTTGCTGGATTGTTGTAATTATTTGTAGGCCGGTGGAAATTTCCACCCTTTTTACTAGCTAGCTGCTAGGTAGATGAGTCTTTTGTATGAAATAGTAATGGCATTACAATGATGCCCCTTGCAAAAATAAACATACAGCTAGCGAATATAATAATGCTTGAAGTTTCCACCCTTTTTACTAGCTAGATGTTTTAGTTTTTTTCATCGATAGGCTCTAAAATCACATGATGCCGTGTAGGATGAATATAATAATATTGAAGTTTATGTGTGACTTGAAATATATATACATTAATATGCTAGATCATGACTTCCTTAGAGAGAAACCGACAAAGAAGCAAGACAAAATATTAGAGTAAAGTGAAAAAAATTCGTGAGGCCAATTTGCATTCGAAACCTCGTCTCCATTCATCATATAATATTCAAATAATCTTTTACAAAAACTTATCTAGAAAATAAACTCAACTTGTTCCAATAAGTTAAGTACATCTTAATGTACTAAATGATTTACAGAGCATGAATGCTCATAAAATTTACAACTAAGCAACAACACAATAAATACAATGGTCGTCCAATATTTTTTGGGTTGCCCGATGTCTGCATTTTGGAGAGAATGTCGCAATAACATAGCGGTCTTTGTCTCGAGATCACTTCATCTCTTGCCCTCATAGACTGTAAGCTAGATATATGTCTCCACTACTTTCCATATTGCTGCAACAAAAATAAAAATAAAAAGAGGAAACACTGCATCAAAGATTGCAAAATGAAATAGCTAAAACGGCAAGTACCAAAACGGCAATAATAACATTTCACATTTTGCACAGTCCTAATGAGTAATTTGGATATATGCTATCTCATAACATCATGTTGAAATCTGGATTATTGCCAGACATTATACTTCTTCAACTCTCAAACAGTCACAAATTTTATACGAAATAATTAATCAATTAGTAACTCCATGGGCATGCTATTTTATGAATTTGGCATTAACATTAGGCTTCAAACCAGGAAAGCCTTGCCCGAAACATTCCTAGAGCAAGCCTTGGAGAAATATAATAGGCCACAAAAAAAATTAAACTTAGAAACTAAAAATAAAAGAATATCAAAAAACTATTTTAGTATTTAACTTCATATTCAAAGACTGAAAAACTCATTTCTAACACTGCTGGAGCATCACATTTGGAAAACATGGCCAACCAACACAACCACAAAATTTTTAAAAAACTGAGACCACTGGATTGAAGCAGACTCTAACACTTTTTTTTTTGTATGCAAACTATCTACTGCAGATTTTGACTGCTCCAAGTGTAAACTCCAAACAAACACCCAAATTTTCTAAACTGACAATTCTACTACACTTAAACTCAACAAAATAAAAAGCAGTTCATCTTACAATTTCAGAAGCTACTCAACATTAAAAAATGCAGCATTATATACAATAAAAGACAAAACATTAATAAAGATAAGAGAGAGCCTTGAGATAAAATCCACGCAGCAATCATATGGGTAAAAGGAGCATTAATTCAACAAGATCTTTCTTCCACTTTGATTGAACGTAGTGTAAGCAAGGTTACTGGTTTTAAGAACATTGATGCAGTATCCAGATAAGACCCAACACCATAAGCATAGTCTTTAAAAAATTAAAATTAGAAACTAAAAATAAAAGAATATCAAAAAACTATTTTAGTATTTAACACCATTTTCAAAGACTGAAAAACTCATTTCTAAAAACCTTGTTACAAACCTTTCATTTTTTTTACCTTTCAACCTGTAGATTTGTTTTTTGGGGCTTTCGGCGTGGTGGAGTGGAGCACAGATGGGGCTCGAGAAGGCTGGCTCCGTCTTGCAGATGGATTCTGTCAAGAGAAGTGATTTTGTGTTTGGCACCTCAGATTCGGGAAAGAGAGGAAGAGGGAGAGGGAGAGAGAAGGAGAGAGGTGATTTTGTGTTTGGTGAGAAATGAAATCAGATTCGGGAGGGAGAGGGAGAGGGAGAGAAGTATTTAGTGATCTAGTGCTTTTCACCTCATTTTACCTTTCTATAGAATGCCTATGTGGCATGTTTCCTATTGGCTGGTGGGAATACTAGTTTGGCACCCATCCGGCCTGAAGCGCCACTCAAAAAGAAAACAGTCAAGTCCCAGATAGTGCCAGTGAGAGCGACAGTTTGAGTTTACAGCGCTCTAGTTCTAGTACATGCTAAAGTGCTTCAGATTTTTGTCTATGCTTATTTTTTAACGAGAAAATCTATTCGTAGTCCGGTCTAGATTATCACACGCCACACCAAAACCCACGTAGCAAACCGAATCAACAAGTCTGGCTCAACTTCCTGAATTTCCCCTCTCTCGTGAAGTCTCTCCCTCCCTAAATGAAACCTCCCATCAGAAATCAACTAGTCCCTCTCTCGTGAAGCCTTTCCTTCCTTGAATGAAACCTCCCTTAAGAAATCCATCGTTGTCTTTTTTTTTTATCCTTTCCAGGAAATCGTGCAGTCTTTTCTCTCTCTTCAGTAGAGAAGTTATGCAGAATAGCAATATGGGGATGGAGAAGAAATGGCCATGCAAATAATGGCTCAGCAGCACACTATGCCCAACAATGCTAGTACGAACACTAGTGGTAACAATACAAGCCACACCCAACAAGGACAATTATCTAAGACAATGTTCCATGACTTTCTAGGCGTGAAGAAGCCCCCCGATTCGCCTGTGGGTCTAACCCCCAAAGCTCATGCGGAGTCACCTTCTGCCTCGACCTCTCCAGGGGCTTCCTCTGGTGGTGGCCATGGCCTTATCTCCACCACCTCTGATCTGGGTTACAGTGAGTCACTCAAACTCGCTCTCCTCTTTGTTCATTAGTGGCTGCTTTTTTATTTTCAACAACTATTTGTTCTCGCGTCCTTTGAATGCGATGGGTTGATCATGGCTAAGATCGTGTCTGCGGTCCTAGACGGTGGCAAACGTTAAGAGGCTGCTGACGAAGGAAGAACGTGGGAGGGAGGATTTGGGTATTTACATTATTTAGATCTCCCTAAATACACGTTTAAATAAAAAAAAACCACATCATGCTTCATGTGATGTATGTGGGAATGAGGCAGATGAGTATAAGCTCTCTTTTTTAACAGCCCATGCACAAGTGAAGTATTATCGCAGGGAAGATGGAAAAACTTTTATCCAGACAAAAAACAAAGTAGTTGCACCAAGTCAAACATTATTACCACGAAACTGCTCTCTTTTGTTTCCTCGTGCAAGTTGAGAAAACTCACGAAATTAGAATTTAGTAACGCCCTTAGGCGGGGTACTTAATGCGTTAGCTACAGTATTGCATGAATTGCTGTGCACACCATCTAGTATCCATCGTTTACAGCTAAGATTATTGGGATATTCAATCCATTCGCTCCCCTAGATTTCGTCTATCAGGGTCAATGTTGGCCCAAGGAAAGAACTGTTCAAAAAATTCATCTATCTGATTAATGAGTCATAAGACAAGGCGATTATTATGACTAAGAAAGAATTGAGTTCATGAATTTATCCCGATCAAGTTATGTACTAATAAATTATTTTTATATTCAAAACCCATTAGAAAGAAGGGGAGTGACAATATATGAGAAAAAAAATCATATATAAATATAAATGATATAAACTTCGAATGCCCAAAAAATACTATGTCGCGTTCGAAAATGGTTGAAGTAGTTGAATAAGAGAATCACTATAATTATAGTCCTTGGTAAATTTACCAACGATAAAAATGATTTGTTTGATATTATGAATAACCGATTATGGAGGGACCGTTTCATTTTTACAGGTTGGTCCGGTGTATTACTCTTTCCTTATTCCTATTTTGCCTCAGGGGGTTGGTTTATAGGTACAACCTCTATAACTTCATGGTATACACACAATTGACGAGTTCTTAGGATTATAAATGAATAATTTGTTTGATAGCTCACTCGATACTCGTTCGGTTAAATTCTAATTGAACTCGACTCGTAAAAAAAAAAAATCGCATGTGAAAGCATATACCCGCTCGATTAGTAAATGATACAAACTCGACTCGACTTAGCTAAAACTCGTTAAGGGCTGCTCGTTTATACCCAAATCAACTCGTTAGCTCAACTCGATTAAAAATAATTCATACATTGATAAATATAAACCATATAATGATAAATATAAACATACACCTTTGTATATATACATATGTGTATATATGTAAGTTAATAATATAAGCATAGCATCTTTTTATAATTAAACATATAGTATGTAACCTAATTACTTATGCCTAGTCACTTGTGCCTATATTAAATATACTTCATAACTATATTTTATAATTTAGACAATAGTTAGTCGATAAAATTTAATAATTTCATATATTAATATGTGAAAAATATATATGAAATGTTGACTGTCACATTATTTATATGTATTAGTAATTTATATAGGCATATAATATATTTTTATTATGGATAAGCTTTAACTAGTTACATATTAATTATTTATAAATTTCTATAATTTTCTAATTCAATAGAAGTTCTGCTTGTTAATTATAAAATTTATATTAAAGTTATTTTTTATTTGTCTAATATCTTAATTATAAAATCTTATTAAAAAAACAAACAACTTGAGCCGAATCTAGCCGGCCGGTTCGATTTGAGCTCATTTTTTGGTCAAGCTCGAGTTGGGATCTTAATTCATCTAGTCAAATTCGAATAAAAATTTTATAAAAATTTAAGTTTGGCCCCGAGCTCAAACTCAAATTTTTTGAGTTAACTCAACTTGACAATCTAAAAATCGGCTTGACTCAATTAAAGACCTACGGGTTCCCATTTGGGATGCTAGGTTTCTCCTCGCTAATGGTCTAGCACACCCTCTGTTGTTACTATTAGTCCAAAGAAATAATCTTCCCAACCTCCTACTATTCACCATACTCCACACTCCACATTTTTTTTTTTATTTTTTTTTATCAAATTTTTTTATATGAATAGTGAATAAAAAATTTGAAATATTTAAAAAAAATTCAAAAAAAAAAATTTTAAAAATATTAAAAAAATTAAAAAGTATGAAGTGTGGAGTGTGAATGAATAGTAGGCGGTTGTGTAGCAAATTCCTAATCCAAAAGCACCCTGGCCCTTGGGGATGGATTGAGAAAATAAGGACTGTACATCTAACGTGATCCTAATTAAGTAGCTCCTGATTTATTACTTTTCAAGACTGTC
>QEOT01123063.1:34225-44926 GCA_003123785.1 Pterocarya stenoptera | reverse complement strand
ATTACGAGTTTTGACTCCGAGTCTTTGCTGGTTGAATAAATCTAGTTCATTTATCAACAACATATATGAACGTATGTCAAATATGCTATATTGCTATTTAAAATATTAATAAGTTCTAAATATATAAATTTTGTGCAAGTCTTTTGTAATAAAACGGACTCCACAAAAAAAATAAAAAATAAAAAATAAATAAAAAGAAAAAGAAAGAGTGAGTTTTCACACTTTCTATAAAATATACGCACAAAACTTATACATTTAGAATTTGTATATATAATTATTATTTAGGTTATATCTCTTTGATTAAAAAGTAGAAAAAGAACAAAAACAAATTACAAGCTTATGAAGTGTATATGAACCCGAATCTAAAACATAGGTTATTGTCTTGACCATCTAATTATTTCTGGGTAGAAAGATTTGCTTTCTACACATATCATAACTGTCTTCTGTTGGGTAATAGTAGGGGTGGCAATATGTGATACAACTCGTTAATCCAACACGAACACGACACGATAAAAACGAGTTAGAGTTTAGCCTTAAAGAGTTCGGGTCAAAATGAGTTGACCCGTTAAAACACGATTGCTTAACGGATTGATAACGGGTCAACCCATTCTGACCCGTTAAGAAAGTTAAAGTTGCAATTATACCCTTATACCTAAAAAATAAGATTGTTGAGATTTTAATTTTGATATTTTTATTGTTTGAATTGTAATTTTGGACTTGTAGTTTGTTTTATATTTTTTATAGATATTGTGATTTTAACATTTATACAAAATTATGCTAAACTTAACTAAATCAAACAAGTTAATTTTGGGTTTGTTCAATCCATTTACATAAACGGATCAAAACGGGTTGACACGACACGATCCGCTATCTTAATGGATCGTGTTAGGATTTGAGATTTTGACACAATAAGCTTAACGGGTCAGGTTAGGGTTGACCTATATAGTATAATATATATGTCTTCACACAACATGAACATGACCCATTAATATGATTTGACACCCCTAGGTAATAGACGCACTTGTTTGAATTCTAGCTGCGCTTGGTTCTTTGACCAAATTCAGTTTAGTTGAATTCGATTTAGATTTAGATCTCTTCTAACATCCAAATATATAATTCTTAAATCACTTAATTCATCTCAACTCAAAATCTATTTACATGTAGGAATCACAATTTTTTTTAACTTAACATATCTTTACATGTTTACATGCAGAACCAACAATCTTTTTTAACCTCAAAATACATAAACGCAGCCTAAAAGTGAAAACCCTAATAAATTCTAGTTTATAAACAATGTATAATATGCATATAATATATATAAACTTCAGATTTTACCACTTTTTTTAGATGGGGTGAAAAAACTCAGTCCAAAGTTTTCTTTAACACAGTAAACAAACTTTCTTTTATTAAAGAATTTACCGATTTGCAGACTTATCAGTATTTTATTGATTAGTCAGAAATGTTCTACAGAAAGACGGTCCTCAACCAATCAAAAAATCTGTTAAACCGAAAAACCTTCCCTTATCTAACAGTAACTGAAAAATCAGACCCTCTCAGTTCCCAACACTCCCAAACCCATTAACTTCCAACGCCAACCCACCATGGGCTCTCTTCAACCATCTTGGCTCTCTGCCCTCAATACCATGAACACTATCTCTCCCTCAAAACCTACTCTCTTCCCCTCCACGAATTTCAGCATATCCCATTTGTTCAAGCCGTTGAAGCAGCCTTTCTCTGTGAACTCATCCAATGCTGAATCTTCCGAACCCGTTCCACCAAACTCATCGGAAAGCACCCCGGATGCGAAACTGGGTGCTGTTGACCCTGTGAAGCTAGCGTTTGAAAAGGCCAAGGCTTATAAGAAGGAGGTAAAATCGAAACTGGTTTCGGAAGTTGAGCAGAACCCAGTTGAGGATTCTGGCGTCGGTGATGGGACTAGGGAAGTGCCGGTCTCGGTTAAGGTTGCAATGGAAAAGGCAAGAGAGTACAAGAGTAAAGGAGTTGTGAGTAGTGGCACGAAGGGTGGAGAAGGCGACGCAATTCCACCTTCTATTTTCGAAAGTCGAGGTATTGAGATCGAGCGGGAATGACCCGTTTTCATTTTCTGATTGATTGGTTGCCACATCCAAAGACGCAAAAAAAGTACTGGTGTTACCCTAATTATATCGAGACTTTTGTTTTGTCAATTGTGTTTGATATATTATTTATTAGCTTAGCACACAAAATTTTGTTACTGATCCTATATGATTCTTGGTTGATTGCAAGTTTATGATTTTTGTTCAAGAATGATTTAGTTGGACGAGTGACTTGAGCTAAATTTGGTATTTTGCATTTATTTTAAGGATTGAACGGAGGAAAGGGGGGGAGTCTGGGAAATGGGACTGTGGAGAAGACGGTTAATAAGAAGGGAGAACTTTCAGTTTCCAGCATTGATTTCATGGGGCTTAACTTCGCGGATAAGAAGAGTAGCAGGGGACTGCCACCTGGGCTGGTTCCTGTTTCAGATTCTTTCCCAGAAGAAGACTCGACTGATGTGGAGTTTATTGTTGGGGATACTAGCAAGTTTGAAGACACAACCGCATCACGGCTTGAGCAGCCTCAGGAACATGACTTGAATCTTTACAAGCCAAAGGTTTCTTCATGGGGAGTCTTTCCTAGACCTGGAAATATCTCAAGAACGGTATGTTAATCGTCATCACAACTGATATTGGATTAGTGAATTGATATATTTTTGTCAAGATTTTTGGTGGGCATATTTGCTGAATAAGTCATCATCATAGACAGGCATTTTATTTTAGAATATCATTTGTCGTTTACTTTTCTTGGTATTTTGATTCTGCCTTTTAGGGTTACAACCTTCTTAAGCTCACAAGCTCAAGCATGCAAAATTTACTTTGATAGATATTTCCTTTTTCCTCTTGGTTAGTTCGGTGGTGGAAAAGTTATACGCCCTGGCGAGGTGCTTGAAACAGCTGAAGAGAAAGCTGCTAAAGAAGCACGTACAAGAGAGTTACTTGCTGCCTACAAGAGTAAAACTGGATTAAAAATTGATCCAAAGTTAAAATCTGAATGTCAGGAGGTATGTTAAGAGTATGTTCTTATTCTTGAATTAATGTTTAAAGTGTTTTCAGATGAGGAATTATAATTTTTTTTAAGAGATTTTTAAATATGATTGGTTTTTGTCATGATCTAAGATCTTTTTTCCAAGAAATTCTTGAACTACGAATTATGTGCTTACTTACTCATCGTTTTGATGAATCAATGATTTTCTAGTTAATATGGCCCTATGGGTATTGGAAATTGAACTTTAAAGTTATGTTTGATATTTAATATTTAAACTAAAATTTTAGCGCTGACCAGTTTCTGTGTAGTTATTATGAGTATTGGAATTGAGCTTCACCCTTTTTGTTATGTTAATCCGTTAACTACCTTCAAATGCATCTTTTACACATTTCTTTGTAACTGTAATGCATTGTCATTCAGTGAACTGATTATGTGTACAGGCATTAAATGATGGAGACTCATTAATGAATCTTGGAAAGCTTAAGGAAGCATTACCCTACTACGAAAAGGTCATGGAAAAGTTAACATTCCAGGTGATATGGTGTTTAAACTGTTTGAGCTACTTGTTATTTGGTATAAAATATTACTCCTATGTATATTTTGACTGTGATATCAATCCAGTGATACTTTCTAGCTTTTCTTCTATATCTTCCAGCCATCTTCGGGAAGGTTTCATCTCATCTCTAATTAAATGAGCTGTTTTTGCCCAGATGTTTGTGAGATTGATTAAATAATCCATCATTTTAATGTCACATAAAAAATCTAATATACCTTCATGTACATATTAGATGAAAGCGAACAATTTCCAGTCAGGTTATGAATATTTACCTTTATCTCTTCGGTTTTTATTTTAATTGGTTTCTTTAGAAGTGACATTATCTGAATGTTCTGTATTTCATTTCATGCATATAATTTTTGCAGAGTGAGCTTCATGGGCTAGCTGCTTTGCAGTGGTCTATTTGTCAAGACTCCCTCAGTAGGTATATCTGTCGTTTGAGAATTAACTGAAAGTGGAGAACCCTCATGGCATCCCTTAACATGGCATGATACTGAATTTGTTCTTTGTCAATATTCTCAATAGTTCTTGAATCATTTGCAAGCATCAGAGCGTATGTGACTAATTATGAGTTATTTTTGGTTAGATGATTATTCACCATTTCTCATCAACTTAAATGCTTGGGACAACTTGTTACAAGTTAGATCTTCCACTTATTGTAGTTGAATCTGGGTTCCTACGTGAGAATGTTGGAATATTGTTCAAATGACCGTACCAAATAAGGTATTTGAGAGTGCGATTCTAAATAGGATGACTAGCTATGAAAATCTTCTTGCTGCTCAGTATTTTTAGAGGTTTTACTTTTCTATGTCAGAAAAGGTATCATTGTGTCGGAATCAACATTGTAATTTCAGTGGATAATTGTTATTAAGGCTGATGACACAGAAAAAAGTAAGAGATTTTAAATCAAATATTGAATTGATTGAATGAGAAAAGAGTACTAGATGGTCTCAGACTTATTTTCATTTGGCCTGATATAAAAGGATAAGAAAAGCGGAATTATTAAAATCAGAGAGTCAACCTTTGATCACTCTGATCCTCCCCAAGGCATGGTACATGAGATTCTGCTCTTGAGTTGTATGGGAGTTGAATTTTAATGTGCATAACAAAGGATGAGGTTCACCTGCATCTGTCACTATTGCCGGGTTTTCCCAAGGCTACATACCACTGATTCTAAGAGGTTGTTAGATACATCAAAATCCATTTGCCCAGCTTGTTGGCTGCTGCATGAGTTGAAACCCTGTTAGGTAACAATGCATGTTAGATTGAATATGTAGCCTCCTGACAAGCAGAGGCAAAATACTGAGTGATATTAACTTTCTGTCGTTCACTTGATGATTATTAAACAGTGGTAATGGTTGACAGGCCAAATGAGGCTCGATTAATGTATGAGAAGCTTCAGTCTCACCCAAATGTGCAAGTAAGCAAGAAAGCAAGACAATTCATGTTCAGCTTTCAGGTAACTACCGATTTTCTGTCTGTATTTATGGGTGAAGAGTCAAAGTTACTGAAGGGTTTAAATCTAGCATGGCAGTGTTAATAATGAAATGTAACTTATGTCAATGCCTAAGAACTATATTCTGTGTGGGCATTTTCTTTTCCTGATCATGGCAAGATTATAGTTTTCAAGTTTAAATTTCCCACCACCGATGAGAAATAGTTCTAGACATATTATGGGGATTTTCTAGAATTGGTCACACATAACAAGGTATATTCACTTTATTTTTTCCTGTTTCTATCTAATAGTCATTGTCAAATTACAACTCTAACAGGCCATGGAGATGATGAAGTTCACAACAAGCACGCCTTTTTATCTGAAGAATGCCGGTTACCAGAATTTTTTTGAAGCATTTATTGAAAAGAAATCAAACTATCCCCTAAAAGAAGTTGAGTTTGAAGAGGGTGGTCTGAATCAAGTTCTCCCATATATTATTTTTCTAGTTTCTCCCATTTTTGCCTTATTAATTATTGTTGTACAAAAGAGAATATAAATTGAGTATACAGTCTACTAGGAAATGAATAGAAAATACTTATCCTTGGAACCTTATGTCTCTTAACAAAAAATAAATAAAGGAATGGTTTATATCTGTAACTATTCTCTCTTGTGATTCCTTAATGGTATATATCTCTTACTATTCTTTCAGTTCATGGTATCACTAATAATGTGGTTGATTTAACAAAAATAATATTTTCCATGAACTCCCATGTACTGGACTGTAACACTATCATTCCTCATGGGGGAGCAATTGTCAGGTTGAGCTGACAAAAGGTTTTGGGGGATGGAGGTAACCCTCAAACTGGGGCAAGAATCTCTCACATGATATTCATTCATCACTAGGACACAAGTGGTCCATTCACTATTCAATGGTCTTTAAATTTTTTTCAATCAGCAAAAATGTGGTCCAACTGGGTTAAAAAGTATTATCTATAAAAGTAGAGTTTTTCTTTTTGTTCTCTTGGATGAGTACAGAAATAGCAGTTGGTGTTTAGTTGGGGATACCTTTCCTGCCAAGTGATAACCAAAGCAAAAGATTATGCTGCATTATATGCATGATGATATCTGTAAAACACAGTAAGGTTATGAGTAGTTTCTCCACATGATCTAGAGGACTGCAACTTAAGATTGTTCACAGAAAAAAATAAAAAAAATAAAATAATTGATGATGGCTTTAGTAAGGAGAATTAGAAAGTGCAATAGTAGTACCATGCATAGATTATGCCCGTTCTAATTTCTTCAATTTGTCAATTGAGGAGGAAAAGGGATAGTCCTTTGAAATTTTTTTTATTCAGTTAAAACAGTAAAAGAAAGTAAAACAACCATGATATTAGGGTGCATGCTTGTAATAATGTAGTAAAAATATTCAAACTTTTTCAATCATTTGGGCTTTGCTAAGGATTTCTACTTATTCCGTTAATGATGCCATCGATAATGAACTAACGAAGCAGAACATTTTGGGGAATGCTGCATATATGGAAGCCATCTCTCTCTAATCTCACCAACTATGCTAATTAATTAATCTGCATAAAAAGTAGTAGTGATTAGCAAAGTTTCAACACTGGAGCAATCATCAGTGCCATGCTTTCCATTGCACTTACCCCGCAATAATCTTCTGTTTATTGTGCTGATCAGATAGAAATAAGATAGAGAGAAAATCGAGAAGAATGCACTTGGAACAATATTCTCATGTCCCAGATTTTTTTCCCCCTTTTTAAAGATTTAGGACGCAATAATCCGATGACAAAATGCCAATATCCACCGCAAAAAAAAAATATATATATATTATATGTTGTAATAAGTTGAATTTTATTATCCTTTTTCCATCCTTAACTTGTGGATTGATCACTGCTCATTAGTTTTCATTAAAGAAGAAAGACATACTTTTATTATATGCATGTTGACGCAAAAAAGTTCCTTGATCATTAATCCAGGTAATTTCTCACGCACCAAACAAAAGCAGATTCCCAATAAGATCCTTGTCTTTAATTTACCAAAGTTAATTGCTTTCTAATATATATTACTTAAAGATGCAACATGTAACATCATGTAAAGCTAGGCACTCTCACTCACTCTCTTTTTTTCTTCCTTTTGATAAAGTAGGTATAATGATATTGTGCCTTGTTTCTTGGTAAAAGGCCCAAATATCAAATATTATTTTGCTCAGTTTCAGGTTTCATAAATCAACTATATATTAACCTGATAAGGTACTACTTAACTATCATTTCAAAGGAT
Source organism: Pterocarya stenoptera (assembly GCA_003123785.1). Lineage (NCBI taxonomy): Eukaryota > Viridiplantae > Streptophyta > Magnoliopsida > Fagales > Juglandaceae > Pterocarya > Pterocarya stenoptera. The sequence continues at coordinate 37,577 of QEOT01123063.1, read as the reverse complement.
GAATAAATAGACTGCCATATTTGTTGGTACAACCCAGAACACCTAGGACCCATTGTTCAGATAGAGATGGACGACCATAGTCTTTGTTTCTCTTTGATCTCTGCTTTTTTTCATGCATGGGCCAACATATATATGGGGGAGCAAGACAATGGAAAATGGGATTGTCTTGGGAGAATTTGGCAGCAATAGGATGAGCATCCGACACTTGAGGAATTGGAGAGCTGTCTTTCCATTTGCAGCTCACGTGGTGCCATGATAACTTGCACTAAGTGCTGTTTCATACGTTCAAAAGAAGCCAAAACTCGTTCACATCTGCATTATTCTTAACCACTCCTTGATTCGAAGTGTTATAATCCTTATCATTGCATGAGAGACTTTTGGACTATATCTCTCTCTCTCTCTCTCCGATCTTTCTTTTCTAGTTAAACATGAAGAAAACCTTCTTCATGATAAGAAAGAAAAAAAAAAAAAAAAATCAATGGACTGGAGCTGTTTATACTATCCCGGCCAATTGACAAATTAAAGCTAGCTTGGAAACAAGCAGATAATTCGTACGTTTTGGCTCATACGGACCCATTAATGCTTAATGATCATGATCGAGCTTGGAATTAGTGGATGAGTTGTTCCTTGTTTATTACGTGTGAAAAAGTAATGGCTTTCATGTGTTCATTCATCAAAAAGTTAAAAAGAAAAAGGAAATAAAAAAGTGTTTTCATTGATCAATGCCTCTCAAAAGATTATAAAAAAGAGAGAGGAAACTAAATTGTACGCCACGTTATTTTTCTTCTTTTTCAACGAGCAATTACCATATTAAATGCTTGTTGGGGGAGTAAGATAATATAAGAATTTTGTAAATATATAATAGTAAGTTTGTGAATAGTATTAAGATAGTTTAAGTTGAGTACTTTTTAGATTTTGAAAAATGAGAGAGAAGAAGTTAAATAAAAAATATTATAAAATTAAAATATTGTAATAATATAGTTTTATAATATTATTTTTGTTTAGGGATTTGAAAAAATTAGAATTATTTTTTTGTTTTTTATTTGAAAAAGTTGTAATAATTAGTTTGAAAATCTTGTATTTGAATTATGAATGAGAATAAGATAAGATGAGATGAAATGAGATGAAATGAAAATTTTGTATCTTATCTAAATTAAGCCCCAAAATTGTGCTAATTATATATGTACAAATGCACCTTATGATTATTTTTTTCCTTTTTTGGGCAAACTTAATAGTATTGTTTTTGTTGAATATCTTTTTTCTATAATACCACTTTAAAAACTTTCTATCTCATCATTACAACCTTATCAAATTCCTATACAAAATAAAATAAATAATTCAATTTTTTCAAATCTCAAAATAAATATAATATTAAAAAATATATTCTAATAATACTTTATTCAACTTTTAAACTTTAATCTCAACTCATCTTATCTCTAAAAACAAATGAGACTAAATACCCACTAAAAGATTGCTCATGGAAAAATATGTGCAGGCAACTTGAATGCATGCCTTAGTTTTGATGATAAAATGTCATTCATTATAGACAAAATAGGTTTCAAAATTGGAAATTGAGAAATTGAGTTTTCAAATTATGAAATACAGATTTTCAAGGGTCAAGTTCCGATGAGTTTGATTAGGTGAATTTTCACTACCGAAGAAAAATTTAGATTTCCACCCTTTTTGAACGGTGATAGTTGGACCATAAATATCATTGTTCATTTTAACAAGATTTCGTTTGCTTATACAAAATTCTTATCTTATTTCATCTTAATCATTATATTTTTTTAAATTTTCATACAAAAATATAATAAACAATTCAAATTTTTTAAATTTTAAAATAAAAATAATATTAAAAAAATATATTCTAATAATATTTTATTCAACTACCATTCAAAACATCTCATCTCATCTGAACTATGTATCCAAACCTAACCTTAGTTTTGATTTAGGGGCGTAACCATTGTTTTAAGTTTCGTACCGTACCGGCCGATACGGCCGGTATTTTTCGTACCGGCCACCGGACCGGTACAGGTACACTACATGTTTCATACCAGTCGGTACCGGCTGATATTTCGATCTGTACCGGTCTGTGTACCGGCCGATATTTCGGCCCTTGTTTTTTTTTTTTCATTTTTTTAAATTATAAGCTCATTTTTTGACTCCTAATTCAGACTAGATTATTTATAATTTATATAACTATGTATTTATGTATAATTTATTCATATATAGACTATTATTTTGAAATATAATTTATATATATACATTTATATATATAATTTATTTATATATCGACTATCTCGAAATGGTACACGAAACGGTACTGGTATCAAAATATTTCGTTCCAGTGCCTTCACCGGTACGGCATCCGGTACGGTATTCAAAACATTAGGCGTAACACGTAGTATCTTTACACTTCTGGCATCTTTACATGGCTTCTATTCTTTAATCAAATATGATAATTAGTTGTATGAATTGATGGTTCATCTCGTATAAATCAGGTTATTAATGTGAGTGATGGGGTAATCTAACCTATCTCGCAACAAATCTAAACCTACTCGAGGTTGGTTAATTGAGTGAACAATTCAATATCTACCTAGCTGGGGTAGTTTGAAATTTGAGTATTTAACTTATGAATTGAATGTTCCAAACGGCAAACAAACACTAGGGTATTAAGAAAGTCATTTAATGTCCATTAAAAGTGGCTATTTTAAAAATAAAAATAAAAATAGAGGGATATTAATCATTATTCAACGCTACACATTTTATTTATTTTAAATTATTTATTATTTAATTTTATTTTTGTTAAACTAATTAAATTGTTCTACTTATTATTTATATATCACATATTTATTATAAGAAAAATTAAAAATAAATTAAAAAAATATAATATATAATTTGTGGAAATGATAGTTAAAATTATTCTATATCAAAAAATCTAAGAATTGATGTAGGAATGTCCTGAGAGTGGGCCCGTGCATATATTTTTCTTGTGCAGTATTATACGCTTTCCGTTGGGAGCGGGGAAGAGGAGCGTCTGTATAAAATGGACCATCGGCCCCGGAGTAGGGCCCACTGGCAGCCCATTATCGCCGACCACTCGGCTTGTCTTTTTTAAAGTGCTACCGCCCAATCTTTATTCTGCTACTTTCTCGTCCATAAAAAGGAAATAGTAAAGAAAAAGTCAATTCCATATTAATTTGTAAAATTACTATACAACCACTATCCATCATCACTTCAACAATAGAAATAAAAATCTATAATAGAGATTTCAAATCCCAAATACTTATTTTTTATTAATTATTAAGATTTATCATAAAAAAATCTATGATTTTTTATAAAAAAAAAAAAA